>JAPQWV010000797.1:0-222000 GCA_027422505.1 Craterostigma plantagineum
CTGTGAAGATAATTCATCGAGGGCATGGGTTACTCTAATTAGAATGGACTTGGGGTTATTCTAATTAGAGTAGGAAAGTAGAATGCGAATAGCTACAGACCCACTTATAAGACCCACTTATAAAGTTGCGCTAGCGACAACTTCTACAGGGTTTTCAAATTACCCGCGAGATTCATAGCGCGTGAGGAGCACGTGCCAAGTTCCCGTTATATATGTGAGAGAGCTGATGTTCGAGAGAGAGAGAGTGAGCGTGTAACTTTCTGTAGCTTGAGCTAGGGTGAAAGTTGATAACACGAGTGGCATGTGCTCTGTAATTCTCCGGAGATTCTCAGTAATAAGAAGTGATCCTTGGCCCGTGGATGTAGGCTACACATCGTAGCTGAACCACGTAAATCTGGTGCATTTCAATTTCTGTGTTTGCTGTGGTTGATTCGATCGAGTTGCAATTCGTTAAGTGAATCATCTAATTGATAGAATTGTCAATTAAGAAGTTAATCTGAGCTAACAATCGCAACACCAACAATCTTTGTTAATGATATATGGGATGGCCACAATACATGATATCTGCATGGGTATAATAATAAGGTGATGGATTGAATTATTAAATATATAGATCTAGACCCATCCTAATCTTGTCATCTTGTCGTGCAAGGCAGCAAATCAAGGCCCGTGTGAGAGAAAAAAAAAAATCTAGGCTGTAGAAAATACGTTATGCGAAATGTTGTAATGACATTTTTCTGGTCACTTTTTAATCTCACCACAAAGGGAATTCCAACTAATAGCTAAAAGTTGGAACGATTTTGTGTTATCCTATCAACTCACTCGAGCCACTAGCCTCACAACTTCACTCTCTCCTTAGACTACATTACTATGCAATTCCCGAATGTATTTATAATAAAATTATCGAAGATCGTCGAAACTATTATTCCTCTAGTACTTCTGAACCATATATGAATCTTATGGCTAAGCGTTTAGCACAAATCCCATGACACTCATTAATTGTTACAATAAACTAGTATATCACCTAATCAATCAAAGAATCCATCATTTATGGCGTGCACAGTTGGACCTGAAGAAAAATTAACTAATAAGAGATAGAGACTAGTATATGTATGTAAAGAGTTGAAGAATACACACACATAGTACTTCTGAACCATATATGAATCTTAGGGCTAAGCGTTTAGCACAAATCCCATGACACTCATTAATTGTTACAATAAACTAGTATATCACCTAATCAATCAAAGAATCCATCATTTATGGCGTGCACAGTTGGACCTGAAGAAAAAATTAACTAATAAGAGATAGAGACTAGTATATGTATATAAAGAGTTGAAGAATACACATATATATATATATATATATATATATATATATATATAAAGAGTTGAAAGAATATATTGTAATGAAGAGTTGAACTTTGGCTATACAGATTCCTCGTCGAAAAGTGCGAGGAGAAGTAAAGAATTGTTGCTCGCCTTTCGTGAGGACGATAATATAATAAATAATATATTATATTGTTATTAGTAGGAACTTTGGCTATATAAGAGAAACGGACGAAGGCAAATGATAATTCTACCGAAGAAGAGTTAGAGAGAGGAAAAGGAGGGGTAGGGAGAAAAAACAAATAAATAGAGAGTTTGTTCGATACGGACTAATAATATTTCTCTTATCCGTCCTTGGCTTTCTACCCGATTACAAATGGGGTTTTTCACGTAAATTTCCGTTTTTTTTCACACTTACAGTCATTTCAACTTTCGAATCCATACAATTTATCACAAGCAGAATATATCTATTTGTAATAAAATAATGTGGAGGCTGAAGATAGGCGAAGGAGACGTTGATCCTTATCTATACAGTATCAGCAACTTTGTGGGTCGTCAATATTGGGAATACGATCCAAATGGTGGAACTGTCGAAGAGCTTGAGGCCTTTGAAAAGGCTCGTGAAGAGTACAAAGAGAACAAGAAAAAGGGTTACGTAGCATCTGCTGATATGTTCACTAGAATACAGGTACACTATTACATCATGATATATTAGTTTATCTATATCTAGTCTATCTGTTTACTTTGTATAAATACATGAGTTTGCTCACGTCTTTGTTAAAGCTCAAGAAGGAGAGTGGGATTGATTTGCTAAGCATACCACGTGTTAGAATCGACGAGGACGAGGATGTTACGTATGAGAAAGCAACAGTAGCTCTGAGAAAAGCTTTGATGCTTAACCGATCCATCCAAGGAAAGGACGGCCATTGGCCGGCTGAAAATGCCGGTCCCGTGTTTTTCACGCCTCCGCTGGTAAAATAGTTTCGGTTTTCATCCTCTTAATCTGTTATGGCCTTAAGCAGTTTGAGAATTTGGTTATCATCAGCGGTAAGTCAAAAGATTGGAGGTCGTTGTTGTTCATATGGCTCTCCTCTCCATTGATCGGCTTCGTCACCATATGTATACGCGCTAATATAAACTTGTTTAAGTGTAGTAACTCTGCATCGTGTGTTTCATTTGGATGAAATAGATTATTGCCTTGTACATAAGCGGAAAAATAGACGAAATCCTTATGAAAGAACATAGAAAGGAGATGATCCGCTACGTCTACAATCATCAGGTATGTAAATACATAGACACACATACACGTGCACTAGATAAATAACATTTCCCACAATAAATGGCAAATTGTATGAATTAACATTTAAATGTTTGTTGCATATGATGAAGAACGAGGATGGAGGATGGGGTTTTTACATAGGAGGTCACAGCACTATGATTGGGTCGGCACTTAACTATGTTATGCTGCGGTTGTTGGGAAAAGGAATTTACGATAATGCTGTTGCAAGAGCGCGTAAATGGATTCTCGATCATGGTGGTGCTACTGGGATACCTTCTTGGGGAAAAACTTATCTCTCGGTAATAATTTTCGATCCCCCATCTTTTTTTGTGTGTGTAAGATGATCAGTGCACTGAGGGGAAACTCCGACTTAAGAGAGTTTTGGGATTCTAATTTCAGTAAGACTACTTGAATATCAGCCCCATGCCCATCAATACAACCATGTGGGAGTTTTTTACTTTTTATTTTTAGTTTTTACTCTTGATACTCGGCAGGTGCTGGGAGTATATGATTGGGATGGTTGTAACCCATTGCCCCCAGAGTTTTGGCTCTTTCCTTCATCTTTCCCCTTTCATCCTGGTAATTAGTAACGTCAAGAAACAGTTTCAAGATACATTTTCGTCATGAGTTTGATGTTGTAGTTCAGACATTCCTTATAACACTTTTGTTTTTATGAATTCTCATTGCAGCAAAGATGTGGGTTTACTGCCGCTCGGTTTACTTGCCCATGTCCTATCTTTACGCAAAAAGGATTCAAGGGTCGATCACAGACTTGGTTTTATCACTCAGAGAGGAAATCCACGTCAAACCCTATCATCAAATTAATTGGAATAAGGCTCGCCATGAATGTTGCATGGTGATCAATTATTTTTTCACTTCCTGAACTGTAAATTGCAAGGAATCAAAACTCTGCACTACTAATTACTGTTTGTTATCTTCATATTCCGATATAGGAAGATCTTAACTATCCTCATACCTTCATCCAAGATTTTCTGTGGGACGCTCTTCACTACTTTTCCGAGCCATTGTTGAGGCATTGGCCTCTGAACAAGCTCAGACAAAAGGCTCTTGAGAAGACGATCGAATGCATGCGTTATACATCTGAAGAGACCCGTTACATAACCTTTTCATGTGTAGATAAAGTAAAAAGTTACGTTTTCTTTCTGATCATCCCATGACAAAAAGATATATGTTGCAAATTGCTTGTCATGTGAATACATACAGTGTCTTCAAATGATGTGTTGGTGGGCAATTGATCCAACCGGCGATGAGTTTATGCGTCACTTAGCTAGAATACCAGATTACTTGTGGCTTGCTGAAGATGGAATGAAAATGCAGGTGATATAATCACTGGAAAAAGAACTTCTGAATCATGAAGATGATGTTAAAATTTTCTTTCCTTCCTTTTGAAGAGTTTTGGAAGTCAACTGTGGGATACAGCTTTCGCTACGCAGGCGATTCTTTCAACCGAGATGATTGATGAGTATGGCAATTGTCTAGAGAAAGCCCACTTCTGCATCAAAGAATCTCAGGTTTAAGTTTTAAGAGGCAAATTGAATTTTCCGCTTCCTCGTTTCCATTTCTTGAAAAATGAAATGGCATAGGTGAAAGAGAATCCCAAGGGGAACTATGAAAGCATGTTTCGTCACTTTACGAAAGGGGGCTGGACTTTCTCCGACCAAGATCAGTCCTTGATTGTATCAGATTGCACAGCAGAAGCTCTTAAGGTACTTCGAACCCATAAATCATTCTATTCTTCAAGTTTGCACAACAATTCCATAACTCAATATCGATCCTATGATTGGACTTATGAATGTAGTAGTTGACCAACTTCTGTATCAACATTTATGTGCAGTGTTTGCTTCTGCTCTCACAAATCCCTTCAGAAATTTCAGGAGAAAAAGCAGACGTTGAACGTTTATACGAGGCCGTGAATGTGTTACTGTATTTGCAAGTAATGTCTCTAAATATATTCTAAGAAAGCACTTGTCTTTTTTTTTTTCAAGCTTATATCTCTAAGAGTATGATTGTACTTAATTAGAACCCTAAGAGTGGTGGATTTGGTGCTTGGGAGCCACCAGTTCCTCAACCATATCTGCAGGTACATAAGCAGCGTACAATCAAATAGCAATAATCTTGTTGATATATGTCATTTTCCACTTGTATATGTATATTTACTATGGATATAATTTTCTTTTGGACCTTTTTCCCTTTTCCATTCAGATTCTGAACCCTTCTGATTTATTTGCAGACATAGTTGTTGAGCAAGAGTAAGAAGATGTCCAATCCCTTTTCCTAACTCTTGACTTTCTTTTTCCTAATAGAAACGATAATATACTTGATGTTTATATTGTTCATCAGGCACGTCGAACCGACTTCTTCGACAATCGAAGCCCTTATCTTATTCAATAATCTTCATCCATGCCACAGAGAGAACGAAATAGAAATCTCAGTGTCCAAAGCACTACATTTCTTGGAAAATAGACAATACCCTGATGGTTCATGGTTAGTTTCACTTTTATTTCACTTCTAAAAAAGGAAGCACCATTTTATTAAAAACTTGTATACTCAGGTACGGATATTGGGGGATTTGCTTCATATATGGCACATTCTTCGCACTCAGAGGCTTTTCTTCTGCTGGTAAAACTTTTGAAAACAGCGAGACACTTAGAAAAGCGGTTCACTTTTTGCTGTCGATACAGAACGAAGAAGGCGGTTGGGGCGAAAGCTTCGAATCATGTCCAAGAATGGTAACCATCATACCATATATGGGTTTATCGGTTATTTCTTCTTGAGTGAATTGAACCTTTGAACTGACCTCTGGCGATGAATACATCCATCAACATAGAAATACACACCATTGGAAGATAATAGGACGAACATTACACATACATCATGGGCAATGCTTGGTCTCATGTACTGCGGACAGGTTTGTATCTATATATATATAAGTACAATGTATCTATCTATATAGTTCAGACATCATATTAAGCAATCCTATAACTGTTTAATATATGTAGGCGGAGAGAGATGCAACGCCTCTACATAGAGCCGCGAAGTTGCTGATCAATGCTCAGATGGAAGATGGTGATTTCCCCCAACAGGTAATAAATATTTGATTATCTACATATATATATGTTATATATAGTATTTCTTCCACGGCAAATTCTTGTAATAATAAAGGTAGAGATATACTGAGTTGTGATTAACAAACAGGAAATAACGGGAGCTTACCTAAGGACCTGCGCGCTTCATTACCCACACTACAGAAACGTTTTCGCTTTATGGGCACTTGCAGAGTATCGAAAGCGCGTTTGGAAAATACCACGCTCTTGAAGAGCCGCATATAAGAATAATGCCCTTGAGGTCGTTGGATCCTATATATGCTTCTATTATTATTAGGGGAATCTACAGTAAAATACTCATTTGTATAAAAAATTTGCCAGCCCTGTCAGTATTTTTTATATGTGGTACCTATTAGAATAAATGTTTTGCACATTGGTACATGTTTCCCGGCAAGGTATGTCATATAACACATTTAAGTACTATAGAGAAACGTATTGTGATACATAATATAGTAAGAAAATGGTACATAATATAACACATTAAGTTACCATATAGAAATGTATATATGAACTATATAAACGCGTAACGTGTTAAGTAATAATATACATGTAAAAAGATACGTCGAGATTGGAAATATTGTATAGACAGTCAAACAGGTAATTACATAAAAAAATTCTGACAGAGATACTGACCTGCAAATTTTTTATATAAATGGATATTTTTCTCTATATTATTATACAAGGGATGAGTGAATGTGAGACCCTCGGCTCCTATTTGGATATAATTATTTCCATTCATACTATTAATGCAAAATTTATTAAAAAATATTTAATTATATAGTAATTTTTAAAAAAAATTATTTTAATCTTTTATTAAGCACATTGCACGAATTTGGTGCCAGTTAATCATTTATTTCAATGACTAGTATAACGTACTAACACATCGGCAAAAGGAAAGTAAAATCTAATAAAGAAGAAAGAGAAACATTCAGTATATCCAACCCATTACTTTGATTCACATTTTCAATAAGATGTAGCTACACAAACACACACTTGATTCTTACTTAATACAGAGCAACCAATAATTGGGCAAGGCTGACGAGTTTTGGAATATGATATGGATATATAGAAAAAAATAGTGACCACGATATAATATAATTCTAAATCACTTTTAAGCATATACGCAAACATATGTTGACAATTATATATATGTGCGTTTGAAATCAATATGTAGTAATTTTGGAATGCATTAGTGATAAGAATAATGAAGATCAATATTGATTGGCATGTGACTTCTGAACCATATACGAATATTGTGGCTAACGGTAGAGCGAAAATCCAATAACACTCATTATTCTATTATTACAATAAAATAGTATATCATATAATCAATCAACGAATCCATCATTTATAGCGTGCCTGTTGAACCTGAAAAAAAGTAATAAATAAGAAACAGACGACTACTGAGAAACAGAACAGAACTGAACGCTTGCCTTCTTTCTTTCTTATCACATGTTGGTAATAAATGAATGTTTGTAAATACGCCACCAAAAATCACCTGCCGACAATTAATCTGAATTTGTCAAGTAACGATCTGTATCATATATATCCATAGTCTATACATACGAATCATATAAAAGCAGAAATAAAATAACTCACATGTCATCGTTGACAAAATACGAACAGTGATCTGTGTCCATTTATTGCAACCTTCTACATTAGTGACAATAAATATATATCGGGACAGGGAATGGGTTGGTCGTTGGGCTATCTCAGTGCGCCATTACTTCGAGTTTGTTCCTTACAATAACGACACCGTTTTAACCATTTGATTTGGAAATTAGAAAATTAGGGTTTCTTGGATCGTTTAAGAAAGTTACACGAAGTAAATAAGTGAAGCTTATATATAGATATAATATATATACTCAATTGTTATTTGACCCTATTTAGTCTAGTACTTGGTTTAGATGTGGTTAAATTGAAAATGTATGATATAGTTTTTTGGAAATAGTAAAACGGCTCTCATTTAAAAACAAAAAAGAAAATGTGAAAGACTTGTTCTAGGCCGGAAACCAGTAGAACTTCGTTCATAATTCAGCATCATAATATATAAAATATATTCAAAATCCATCACAATAAAAAATATAAAAAACAATATAAAGTAAGATACCTATTTTTTTAATGAAATACATTGCATGGGTGTCCATTTTTGTAATTCAACCTTTGGGATACGTACGTTATGTGTAAACTATCCCTATTTATAACACTGCCCTCGCCCTGCAACGATATATAAATTGGACTCCATTACAAGGAAATAAACTACTATTGTAATAAAATAATGTGGAGGCTGAAGATAGGCGAAGGAGACGGCGATCCATATCTATACAGTATCAGCAATTTTGTGGGTCGTCAATATTGGGAATACGATCCAAATGGTGGAACTATCGAAGAGCTTGAGGCCTTTGAAAAGGCTCGTGAAGAGTACAAAGAGAACAAGAAAAAGGGTTACGTAGCATCTGCTGATATGTTCACTAGAATACAGGTAATATTATTACATATGCTATATTAGTTTATCTTGATCTAATCTATCTGTTTACTTTGTATAAATACACGAGTTTGTTCATGTCTTTATTACAGCTCAAGAAGGAGAGTGGGATTGATTTGCTAAGCATACCGCGTGTTAGAATTGACGAGGAAGAAGAAGTTACGTATGAGAAAACTACAGTTGCTGTAAAGAAAGCTTTGTTGCTTCACCGAGCAATCCAAGCAAAAGATGGCCATTGGCCGACTGAAAATTCATGCCCTGTGTTTTTCACACCTCCGCTGGTATAAATATATATGTTCAATTTTTTCACACCTTAACATATTATAGAAATACACATATGAAAATAAGCATATAATCGTTAAGCAAGCAAACAGAACCCGTAATAAGTAAGAGGATTAATATAGATGGCTTTAAGTAAAAAGATTGAAAGGTCGTTGCTCAATATGGCTTATTGTAACTTTTCGTTGTCATGCGTCGTTAGATTATCGCCTTGTACATAAGCGGAACATTCGACGAAATCCTTACGTTGGAACACAAAAAGGAGATGATTCGCTACCTCTACAATCATCAGGTATGTGTAAAATATATATGTAGATAATTAGCATGCACCATATATAAATATACCTAACATTTCCAGCAATATATGGGAAGTCTAAATTGATTATTTAATAATTGCACGTTTGTTGTATATGATGAAGAACGAGGATGGAGGATGGGGTTTTTACATAGGAGGTCACAGCACTATGATTGGGTCGGCACTTAACTATATTATGCTTCGCTTGTTGGGTAAAGGCATGGACGACGATGGTAATAATAACACTGTTTCAAGAGCTCGTAAATGGATTCTCGGCCATGGTGGAGCTACTGGGATACCTTCTTGGGGAAAAACTTATCTTTCGGTAATAATTCATTTGATCCCATACTTTTTGCATGTGTGTAATAAGTTATAAGATGATAACAGTAGTAGTATATTATATCACCATTGCTTTGTCACGTACTTCACTGAATTTTTTTTCATATTTTTTATATTTTTCTCCTATTGTCAATTCGATTCAGGTGCTGGGAGTATATGAATGGGATGGTTGCAACCCACTGCCCCCAGAGTTTTGGCTCTTTCCTTCATTTTTCCCACTTCATCCTGGTAATTAATAACTCCAAGAAACAATTTCAACACATTATAGTGACTATAGCGAGGTTGATTGTTATGATTCAGACATTTAATTATTTGCAGCAAAGATGTGGTGTTATTGCCGCTCGGTTTACTTGCCCATGTCCTATCTTTACGGAAGAAGGATTCAAGGACCTATCACAGACTTGGTTTTATCACTCAGAGAGGAAATTCACGTCATACCTCATCATCAAATTGATTGGAACAAGGCTCGCCATGAATGTTGCATGGTGATGATCACTTATTATAGGCGAAAATATAATTTTAGGTCACTAAGTTCACATGTTTTCGTTTTTTGGGTCACTATGTTTAATAATTGCAAAAATAGGTCACTAACTATGTATGTTAAAACAAATTCGGGCCACCCTCTCATTTTTTGGTCACTAAGTATACGTGTTTCAATTTCGGGTCACTAAGTATACGTGTTTTAAGTTTTTGGATCGCTATATTAAATCCATTATTCGCATTCATAAAAACATAGTGGCCCAAAATCGAAAACATGTCTACTTAGTGATCAAAAAATGAGAGAGTGACCCAAATTTGTTTTGACATATATAGTTAGTGACCTACTTTTGCAATTATCAAACACAATGACCGAAAAACGAAAACATGTATACTTAGTGACCTAAAATAATAATTTGGCCCTTATCATATTATTACTTTATGAGCCATACATGTACATTGCTAGGAAATGGTAACTGATCCATAGAACTGATTGCTGTTTGTTTTCTGATTTATATATATAGGAAGATCTTAACTATCCTCACACCTTCATCCAAGATTTTCTGTGGGACGCTCTTCACTACTGCACCGAGCCATTATTGAGGCATTGGCCTCTGAACAAGATCAGAGAAAAAGCTCTTGATAAGACGATCGAATGCATGCGTTACAATTCTGAAGTGACCCATTATATTACCTATTCATGTGTAGATAAAGTAAGGAATCTTAAGATATCTTTCTAATCATCCCATGAAAAACAATAAAAATCGCTGATAGAATATCGTGTTACTTGTCATGTGAATACATAATACAGTGTCTTCAAATGATGTGTTCTTGGGCTATTGATCCAAATGGCGATGAGTTCAAATATCACTTAGCCAGGATTCCAGATTTTTTGTGGCTTGCCGAAGATGGAATGAAAATGCAGGTAAATATATAATAAATGACGAAAAAAAATTTGAAGCGATACTTTTAACTAATTCATTTATTTTTCCTTTATGTTGAAGAGTTTTGGAAGTCAAACGTGGGATACTGCTTTTGCGACGCAGGCGATAATTTCAACCCAGATGATTGATGATTATGGCGATTGTCTTAAGAAGGCAAACTTCTTCATCAAAGAATCCCAGGTTTCATTTTCAAGAGGCGAATTGAATGTTGAATTTTTTTTGTTTCGATTTTTTAAAGAAACAACGAAATGGCACAGGTGAAAGATAACCTCAAGGGAGACTATAAAAGCATGTTTCGTCACTTTACGAAAGGGGGATGGACTTTCACTTGCCATGATCATGCAGTGATTGCATCAGATTGCACAGCAGAAGCTCTAAAGGTGCTTCGATATCCCTGAAATATTGATCTTGTGATTGGACTTATGAAAGGTGACAAATAACTATATGAATCAACATTTATGTGCAGTGTTTGCTTCTGCTCTCTCAAATCCCTCCGGAAATTTCTGGAGAAAAAGCAGACGTTGAACGTTTATACGAAGCTGTGAATGTGTTATTGTACTTGCAAGTAATGCCTCTCTCTCCATACATCTTAAAAGAAACACTATTAGTTTGCAATGATAAAATCTGTTAGCACTTAGTTTTTCTTTTTTTTTTTTTTAAGCTTATATATGTATCTGATACTATATGATTTTACTAAAATTAGAACCCAAATAGTGGTGGATTTGGTGCTTGGGAGCCACCAGTTCCTCAACCATATCTGCAGGTACATAAGCAGCATAATACTATCAATATCAAAATCAATAATGTTGATATTGTCATATTCCACTTATGAATGTATATTGACGAGGGATATAATTTTTTATGTTTGGATCTTTTTTCCGTTCTCCATTCAGATTCTGAACCCTTCTGATTTATTTGCAGACATAGTTGTTGAGCAAGAGTAAGAAGATGTCCAATTATCCCTTTTCCGAACTCTCGACTTTCTTTAAAACGATAATATACTTGATGTTATATTGTTCAACAGGCACGTCGAACCTACCTCTTCGATAATCGAAGCCCTCATCTTATTCAAGAATCTTCATCCATGCCACAGAGAGAAAGAAATAGAAATCTCAGTGTCCAAAGCACTGCATTTCTTGGAAAATAGACAGTACCCTGATGGTTCATGGTCAGTTTTGCTTCACTTTTAGTTCACTAGTTTTAAAAAAAGGAAGCACCATTTCATTAAAAACTTGTAATACTCAGGTACGGATATTGGGGGATTTGCTTCATATATGGCACATTCTTCGCACTCAGAGGCTTTTCTTCTGCTGGAAAAACTTTCGAGAACAGCGAGCCAGTTCGAAAAGCGGTTCATTTTTTGCTGTCGATACAGAACGAAGAAGGCGGTTGGGGCGAAAGCTTCGAATCATGTCCTGGAATGGTATGTATATATCGTGTCATATATGGTTTTTGTCGGTTATTTCTTCTTGAGCGGGCGATGAATACATCCATCAATGATAGAAATACGCACCATTGGAAGATAATAGGACGAACGTTACACATACATCATGGGCAATGCTTGGTCTCATGTATGGCGGACAGGTTTGTATCTATATATATTATATATATATAACTACAATGTATCTATCTATCTATCTATCTATCTATCTATCTATCTATCTATCTATCTATCTATCTATCTATCTATCTATCTATCTATCTATCTATCTATCTATCTATATAGTTCAGACATCATATTAAGCAATCCTATAACTGTTTAATATATGTAGGCGGAGAGAGATGCAACGCCTCTACATAGAGCCGCGAAGTTGCTGATCAATGCTCAGATGGAAGATGGTGATTTCCCCCAACAGGTAATAAATATTTGATTATCTATATATATATGTTATATATAGTATTTCTTCCACGGCAAGTTCTTGTAATAATAAAGGTATTAGAAATATACTGAATTGTGATTAACAAACAGGAAATAACGGGAGCTTACCTAAGGACCTGCGCGCTTCATTACCCACACTACAGAAACGTTTTCGCATTATGGGCACTTGCAGATTATCGAAAGCGCGTATGGAAAATACCACACTCTTGAAGAGTCGCATATAAGAATAATGCCCTTGAGGTCGTGTATCCTATCTATGCTTATCTACAGTATAATATCTATTTGTATAAAAAAATTGTGAGTCATTGCCTTGTTAGTGTTTTTTTATATGTGATACCTATAAGAATAAGTTTTCGCGCATCCGCAAGGTACGTCATATAACACAGGTACTATAGAGAAACGTATTGTGGTACATAATACAGTGGAAACTGTTACACAATATAACACATTAATGTACCATATGAAAACGTATATAGGTACCATATATAGGTACCATATAAACGCGTGACGTGTTACGTAATGATATACATTAAAAAAGGTACGTCAAGACTGGAAAAATTGTACAGACAGTCAAACAGGTAATTATATAAAAAAAAATTTCTGGCAGGTACTGAGTGAATGTGAGACCCTCTGCTGCAATTTGGATATAATTACTTCCATTCATACTATTAATGCAAAATTTATTAAAAATATATATAATGATATAGTAAGTTTTAAAAAATTTAATTTTAATATTTTATTAGAGCATCTCCAACCCATTCCGTAAAAATACAGGTAATATTACACAATGGAACTCTATATTTAACACAAATATTGTGCTGATTAGAGCATCTCCAACCCATTGCGTAAAAATACAGGTTACACAATAATACATTTACTACAGTGTTTTACTCCAATCCATTAACTCTATTTTCTACACTAGTTTTCACTCCAACCCATTAACTCTATTTTTACACTAAAAATCAAATTCCTATATATTACTATCATATTAAACTTTTATATAAAATTAAAAAGTCACTATATTATAATTATTAATATTTAAAAACTAAATATATTATAAAATTATCTTATTATTTAAGTATAATTTTTATTAAATTAAAAGGCAAATATCAATAAATAAAAGAAAATAAATATTATTTTTAAGTTTATTATTATAATAACAATATATCAAATATTCTAAATATAATAAAATATTTTTATTAAATAAATAGAAACTAGAACTCTATTTTTGTGTTGAAAACTGTGTGTACTCTAGATTTAGAGTTTCCCTGCTAAGAGCATCTCCAACGGGTACTTGAGTTTTGTGTAAAACACAAAAATATACATTTCTACTCCAACGGAACCCTATATTTAACACAAATATTGTGTTAATTAGAGCATCTCCAACGGGTACTTTACTTTTGTGTAAAACACAAAAATAGAGTACGATTCTACTCCAACGGTACTTTATATTTAACACAAATATTGTGTTGATCAGCAGAGAAACTCTACATCTAGAGTACGCACAATTTTTAACACAAAAATAGAGTTTCAATTTCTATTTATATTTATTTAGTAATACATATTTTATTATATTTAAATATTTGATATTATAATACAAATAAAATTAAAAATAATATAATTTTATTTATATAATAAAATTAAATTTAAATAATATTCTAATTTTATCATTCATGTAATTTTTAAATATTAATAATTAAAATACATTGAATTTTTAATTTTATATAATAAAGTTTAATAAGTCAATTATGATAGTAAAATATAGGAATTTGATTTTTAGTGTAAAAATAGAGTTCATGGGTTGGAGAGAAAACTAGTGTAGAAAATAGAGTTTATGGGTTGTAGTAAAAGCACTGTAACAACTGTATTATTGTGTAATATTACCTGTATTTTTATGCGTTGCATTGGAGATGCTCTTAGCAGGGAAACTCTAAATCTAGAGTACACACAATCTTCAACACAAAAAAGAGTTTTAGTTTTTATTTATTCATATTTATTTAATAAAATATATTTTATTATATTTGATATATTTTTGTAATAATAATTAAATTAAAAATAAAATTTATTTTCTCTTACTTATTGATATTTGCCTTTTAATTTAATAAAATTATACTTAAATAATATGATAATTTTATAATCTACTTAATTTTTAAATATTTTAATAATTATAATATATTGACTTTTTAATTTTATATAATAAAGTTTAATATGATAGTAATATATAGGAATTTGATTTTTAGGGTAAAAATAGAGTTAATGGGTTGGAGTAAAAACTAGTGTAGAAAATAGAGTTAATGGATTGGAGTAAAACACTGTAGCAAATGTACTATTGTGTAACCTGTATTTTTACGTACTCTATTTGAGTAGAAACGTACTCTATTTTATGTTTAACACAAAACAAAAGTACCCGTTGGAAATGCTCTTAAGCACATTCACATTGCACGAATTTGGTGCCAATAATCATTTATTTCAATGACTAATATAATGTACTAACATATAATCAAAAGGAAAGTGAAATCTAATAAAGAAGAAAGAGAAACATTCAGTATATCCAACCAATTACTTTGATTCACATTTTCAATAAGTGATATATTTACTTGGTTCTTTCCTACGTCCAAAAAAACTGAAGCCGACGGTTGAAACGCTACACAAACACACACTTGATTCTTGTTTAATACATAGCAACCAATAATTGGGTAAGGCTGATGAGTTTTGAAATATCCTATTGATTATTATGTAGAAAAATATAGTGACCACGATAATCACATATTCACATTTAAGCATATACACAAACATATGTTGACAATTATATATATGTGCGTCTGAAATGAATATGTAGTAATTTTCGAATGCACTAGTGATAAGAATAATGAAGATCTGACTATCTATTGAATTCGCATGTGACTTCTGAACCATATACCAATATTGTGGCCAACGGTAATCCAATCACACTCATTATTATATTATTACAATAAAATAGTATTTCATATAATCAATCAACGAATCCATCATTTATAGCGTGCACTGTTGAACCGGTAAAAAGGTGTTAAATAAGGGACAGACGACTACTGAGAAACAGAACAGAACTGAACGCTTGCCTTCGTTCTTTCTTACCATGTTGGTAATAAATGAATGTAACTACGCCACCAAAAATCACCTGCCGACAATTAATCTGAAATTGTCAAGTAACGATCTGTATCATTATCCATAGTTAGCTATACATACGAATCGTATAAAAGCAGAGATAAAATAACTCACATGTCATCGTTGGAAAAAATATGAACAGTGATTCTGTGTCCATTTATTGCAACCTTCTACATTAGTGACAAACTGACAATAAATATATATCGGGACAGGGAATGGGTTGGTCCTTGGGCTCTCAGTGCGCCATTAATTCGAATTTGTTCCTTACAATAACGACGTCGGGTTAGCCATTTGATTTGAAAATTAGAAAATTAGGGTTTCTTGGATCGTTTAAGAAAGTTTACACATGAAGTAAAAAATAAAGTGCAATCTCGCTTATATATATACTTAATTATTTTTTGACCCTATGTAGTCTAGTTACTTGTTTATATGTGAAAATAATATGATATAGATTTTCTGGAAATAGTAAACGGCTCTCAATAAAACACAAAAAAGAAAATGTAGAAAGACAGCTTGTTCTGGGCCGGACAACCAGTAGAACGTTCATAATATCCAATATGCAACTTTAAATCAGAATCCACCAGATATACGGCAAATTAAAAATAGAAAAAAACGATATAAAGTAAAAGACACCTATTTTTTTTAATCAAATACATTGCATGGTGTCCATTTTTGTAATCTTGGGATACGTAGATTATGTGTTAACTGTCCCTATTTATAACACTGGCCACGCCCTGCAACGATATAACTTGGAATCCATTACAAGGAAATAAACGACTATTGCAATAAAATAAAATGTGGAGGCTGAAGATAGGCGAAGAGACGGCGATCCTTATCTATACAGTATCAGCAACTTTGTGGGTCGTCAATATTGGGAATACGATCCAAATGGTGGAACTGTCGAAGAGCTTGAGGCCTTTGAAAAGGCTCGTGAAGAGTACAAAGAGAACAAGAAAAAGGGTTACGTAGCATCTGCTGATATGTTCACTAGAATACAGGTACACTATAATTACATGATATATCAGTTATTATATCCTAATTTATCCGTTTACTTTGTATGACTACACATGAGTTTGTTCATGACTTTGTTACAGCTCAAGAAGGAGAGTGGGCTTGATTTGCTAAGCATAGCCCCTGTTAGAATCGGCGAGGAAGAAGAAGTTACGTATGAGAAAACAACAGTTGCTGTAAAGAAAGCTTTGTTGCTTCACCGAGCAATCCAAGCCAAAGATGGCCATTGGCCGACTGATAATTCCTGCCCTGTGTTTTTCACACCTCCGCTGGTATAAATATATATATATTATATATATATATATTTTCAATTTTTTTCCATCATGATCACCTTAACGTATTATATATTCGAAAATAATTATATAATCGTAACCAAGCAAACCTAACCCGAAATAAGTAAGAGGATTAAATATAGATGGCTTCAAGTAAAAAGATTGAAAGGTCGTTGCTCAATATGGCTTATTGTAACTTTTCGTTGTCATGTGTCGTTAGATTATCGCCTTGTACATAAGCGGAAAAATCGACGAAATCCTTACGTCGGAACACAAAAAGGAGATGATCCGCTACCTCTACAATCATCAGGTATGTGTAAAATATATGTGTATATAATTATACACACACAGCATGCACCATATATACCTAACATTTCCAGCAAATACATGAGAAGTCTAAATTTGATTATTTCATATTATTGCACTGATGAAGAACGAGGATGGAGGATGGGGTTTTTACGTAGGAGGTCACAGTACTATGAGTGGTTCGGCACTTAACTATATTATGCTTCGCTTGTTGGGTAAAGGGATGGACGACGATGGTAATAATAACGCTGTTTTAAGAGCACGTAAATGGATACTCAACCATGGCGGAGCTACTGGGATACCTTCTTGGGGAAAAACTTATCTCTCGGTAATAATTTCGATCCCATATTTCTTCCTGTCTAAGAAGATGATTATCACACAGTACTGCACTGAGGAGAAACTCTGACTAAAGAGAGTTTAGCTTTAGGTGTCTAACTTCTAATAGTAACAACATTGGATCACTGAACTCTCTTTTCTTATTATATAGGACAAATTATTAAAATAGGTCGCTAACTATGCCTCTCATGTTTTTTAGGTCACTATGTTTCGTAATTGCAAACTTAGGTCACTAAGTATCGTTATCGATTTTTTTTAGGTCACTAAGTTTCGCAATTGCAAACTTAGGTCACTAAGTATCGTTATTGATTTTTTTAGGTCACTAAGTTTCGTAATTGCAAATTTAGGTCACTAAGTATCGTTATCGATTTTTTTTGCCTAAACTTAGTGACCTAAATTTGCAATTACGAAACTTAGTGACCTAAAAAAAATCAATAACGATACTTAGTGACCTAAGTTTGCAATTGCGAAACTTAGTGACCTAAAAAAAATCAATAACGATATTTAGTGACCTAAGTTTGCAATTACGAAACTTAGTGACCTAAAAAACACGAGAGGCATAGTTAGCGACCTATTTTAATAATTTGGCCTATTATATACATACTTAGTGACCCAAACTTGTAACTATATAAATACTTAGTGACATAGTTTTGTTACTACACATACTTAGTGACCTAGTTTTGTTACTAGTAACTCAATTTTGTTATTGTATACATCCTTAGTGACCTAGTTTTGTAACTGGCAAATATAGTGACCCAAAATAAAAAAGTATACTTAGTGACATTTTTTTAATTTTGTCTATATTATCAACCCCGTTATGCCCATAAATGACAACCAAACCATACTAGTTAATCACCATTGCTATACGAACTTGCACTGCAGCTTTTTTTTTAATGTTTTTTTAAACTTTTGATTCTCCCATAGGTGTTGGGAGTATATGACTGGGACGGATGCAACCCATTGCCCCCAGTGTTTTGGCTTGTTCATTCATCTTTCCCATTTCATCCTGGTAATTAATTAATTTCGAGAAACAAACTTAACGATTATATATTGACCTTGATGTTTTATGAATAGACATTTCAAACAAACATAGTTATTTGTCTTTATGAATTAACATTGCAGGGAAAATGTGGTGTTACTGCCGCTCGGTTTACTTGCCCATGTCCTATCTTTACGCAAAAAGGATTCAAGGACCGATTACAGACTTGGTTTTATCACTCAGAGAGGAAATTCACGTCAAACCTTATCATCAAATTGATTGGAACAGGGCTCGCCATGAATGTTGCATGGTTTGATGATCACTTATTATATTACTTTCTGAACCATAAATAGATTGCAAGAAATGGAAAGTCTGTAGTATACTGATTGCTGTTTGTCTATGATATATATAGGAAGATCTTAACTATCCTCACACCTTCATCCAAGATTTTCTGTGGGTCGCTCTTCACTACTGCACCGAGCCATTGATGAGGCGTTGGCCTCTGAACAAGCTCAGGCAAAAAGCTATAGATAGGACGATCGAATGCATGCGTTATGCAGCTGAAGAGACTCGTTACATAACCGTTTCGTGTGTAGGAAAAGTAAGGGATATTAAGTTATCTTTTGGATCGTCGCACGAAAAGAGAGAAAGAAAATACATCGTATATATAACTGTGTTACTTGTGTCATGTGAATACATAATACAGTGTCTTCAAATGATGTGTTCTTGGGCGATTGATCCAAATGGCGATGAGTTCAAGTATCACTTAGCTAGGATTCCAGATTTTTTGTGGCTTGCCGAAGATGGAATGAAAATGCAGGTGTTATAAATAATCGATGACAAAAATTTTGAAGCATGAAGATGATGATATTAACATATTAATCCTTTCTCCTATGTTGTTTTTTTTTTTCTTTATTTTGAAGAGTTTTGAAGGTCAACTGTGGGATACTGCTCTCGCCACGCAGGCGATCCTCTCAACCGAGATGTGGTCGCGTCGTAAACGGTCAAAAATAAAATTTATAACCTTACTAATGAGTATAGCGAAAGTAAGGAGCGTCTCCACAGGGAAAATGGTTGATTTAATTCTATATCAAAATTCGATCGATTAATAATAATAATAATAATAATAATAATAAAATAGTAGTTGTAATAATAATAAGAATAATAATAATAATAATAATAATAATATAATAGTAGTAGTAGTAGTAATAATAATGATAATAATAAAAGGGGGGTTTTTAGTTTTTCAAACGTAAATCAAAATTAACGCAATTATAAACGAAAATATATTTTTGAAAATAGATTAATATAGAAACAAATTAAACTAAGAACAAACGAGGAAATTATAGAAACTAACGACTATAAAATAATAGTTGAAATAATTGTTCTCCACCCTGATTTATATAATCGATCATAGATTCCTAAATAACGTGTACACATAAGCATAATCGGTTATAGTTGTCGACGAACGCCTAACAACCAATCTCTTCTTAATTTTTCGATAATTAAGAGACACTCTATAATTAATTCCCTAATCGAAAAATAACCTCCGGGACGCCCTGCAAGGTTTAAAATTCCGACAGCATTAAAAATGAAAGAGACCCAATTATTGACTAACTCGCTCGGACGACGTTCTCGCAAGAAAGGATGTTGGTCCGTTAAATCAAATCGCTTAAACTACAATATAACTTACACTTACCTAAGGTAGAGAAGTTGAATATTGTTTGCTACTTATTAGAACATACAAACAATTACGGATTTGTTGTTCTAATTAGCGATGGACTCACCTAGATTAATTAAACATTTGCAACTATTTAATCAAACTAAGTTCATCAACTAAAATAAATTCAAGTTTAAAAACACATTAATCTCACAATATTATAAATCAAGGTTTTGATAATAATTCAACTATAAACTTAACTAGGAGACATAACAATAGAAACACGAAAATAGATAGAAGTCAAAGTCGCTTACAACCATTTCAGTCCCGACTTCGCAAGTCTGCTCCCCCGTTACTGCTCCGCTTTTGCTGATGTACACCAAGAAATTTCAGACCCAGAGACAGCCTTGCTTCGTTGAGTAATTTCGTCAAACAGCTGGTGAGCGCCTAAAGTGCAGTTGTATGCTTCACGTCCTTGCTTCCGTGCACTTGACTCCTTGCAGCCGTGATATAATTTCAGCTCAAACCCAACGAGTACTCAACCCAAGAGAAATATTCCTGCTTGCTTAAGATTCGCACAGCTCACAGTGGCTGCCTGCGTCGATCTCTCTTCAGCCTTGAGGTGCTTAGGGCAGCTGAAATTCAGAGGTGTATGCTTCGGCTCGCAGCTGAGAACAAACTGCTTGGAGCAGCTTTTTGGCGTGAGGTGCGAGCTTGTGAGGTGGTCGATGATGGTGCGAGTGAGATTGAGAGGTGGTTCAGCGGTTCTTCCCCTCTTTTGGATATTTGGGAGGTAACTCAAATGGAGCAGCTCGTCTTCTTTTATAGCATACAGTTTGAACCGGTTCTTGTTCTTTGAAGGTGGGAATATGGATCCGGAGTTTTCAAGCGTACACCTCCAGTCTTCTTTTTTTTCGTCTAGACTTGTAATAAAGCATCAACATGTTTTCTCTTTTGTCTGCTTGAATGTCGCTCGCTCAGTACAAAGATGTTTTTTTCTCTTTTGTCTTGTCTGCCCTTCTTTATTGTCCCTTGTCCCCCTTGTGCGTGTGTATGCTCAAGAAATAATTATATGCTCTCTTTATCATGTGAAAATGATATTTTGCTCTATTGCTTAGCTGTTCGTATGTGGCTATCAATAATAATTCACTAGCTCTCACGCATGTAGGTTCCATCGCCTCTTTTGGTAGGGTCTGAAACAATTTAGGTTTCTTTCATTACAATTGGACTCAAGCATTATTATTATTAAAGCAAACATTAAATAAAATGATAATTGCCATAATATATGCTAAAATTCGAGGTAGAACAGCTTAAATATTGCGCTAATTATCATACTATCAAGATGGTTGATGATTTAGGCGATTGTCTTAAGAAGGCAAACTTCTTCATCAAAGAATCTCAGGTTTCATTTTTCATGAGACAGAATTGAATGTTTTGTGCTTCCTCAGTTTTGATTAGTTTAAGAAAAAAAAAAACAAATGGGCATATATAGGTAAAAGAGAACCTCAGTGGGGACTATAAAAGCATGTATCGTCACTTTACAAAAGGGGGCTGGCCTTTCACTTGCCATGATCAAGCCTTGATTGTATCAGATTGCACAGCAGAAGCTCTTAAGGTACACTTATTCGAACCCTGAAATCACACACTATTCTTCTACCAAGAAATTTCATTACATAGTTTATCGATCTCTTGCGATTGGACTTAGAATGTAGTTGACCAAATTGTTGGATGCAGTGTTTGCTTCTGCTCTCACAAATCCCTTCAGAAATTTCCGGAGAGAAAGCAGACGTTGAACGCTTATACGAAGCTGTGAATGTGTTACTGTACTTGCAAGTAAATGTCTCTCTCTACATACATTCTAATTAAACACTTGGTTTTTTCTAAAGCTTATTATGTTTCTTAATACTATGATTGTAATAAAATATATAGAACCCTAAGACTGGTGGATTTACTGCTTGGGAGCCACCAGTTTCTCAACCCCATCTGCAGGTATATATGTAAATGAACATTCATGTATCTATATATTATATGTTCTACGAAAAACACCATAAAAAATTTACTAATGTTTTTATTCTCCCTGCTAATTTTCAGTTTCTGAACCCGTCTGATTTATTCGCGGACGTAGTCGTTGAGCAAGAGTAAACAGATCGAATCCAACCCATAAATTATCAAGTTCTCGACTTTGGTTCTATTTTACTGAACTCATTAGTTGCGATATATATTTTTCAGGCACGTCGAACCAATTGGTTCTGTAATAGAAGCCCTTGTCTTATTCAAGAATCTTCATTCCAGGGCATAGAGAGAAAGAAATAGAAATCTCTGTGTCCAAAGCATTGCACTTCTTGGAGCAAATTCAATACCCTAATGGTTCATGGTCAGTCTTTTAGTTATTTACGCTTTTGTTCCTTGAAAATAAACCATTCGACTAAATTTTAAGAAACGTTTTAACTTTCCCCTACGATCCTTCCTTAGGTATGGTTATTGGGAGATTTGCTTCATATACGCCACTTTCTTCGCACTCAGAGCTTTTTATTCCTCTGGGAAAACCTACGAAAACAGCGAGACAGTTCGAAAAGCGGTTCATTTTTTGCTGTCTACACAGAACGAAGAAGGCGGTTGGGGCGAGAGCTTCAAATCATGCCTCACCATGGTAATTATATCATGTATAATTCTGAGTGTATTTACTTTATCGTAAAAAGAATATCATAAAGTAATGGAATGCCATCAAACTGTTCAATAGAAATACACACCGTTGGAAGGTAATAGGACCAATATTCAGCATACATCAATGGCAATGCTTGGTCTCATGTATGGCGGGCAGGTTAGTTAGATTTACATATCTATCTATCTATCTATCTATCTATCTATCTATCTATCTATCTATCTATCTATATAGTTCAGTTCAGACATCATAAGCAATAAGCCTAAAATTGTTATATATATATATATAATATATATAGGCGGAGAGAGACGTATCGCCTCTACATAGAGCGGCGAAGTTGGTGATCAATGCTCAGATGGACGACGGCGATTTCCCCCAACAGGTTATGATTAAAAAAATTCTCTATGGATATTTATTTATCGTGTGATATCTATTTATCTATCTTATTTTAAAACAGGAAATCGCTGGAGTTTACCTAAGGACATGCGTACATTTCCCTCACTATAAAAACATTTTCCCGTTATGGGCACTTGCAGAGTATCGAAAGCGGGTTTGGAAAACATCCAACTGAAGAAGAGTCGCATTTATTTATTTATATACGTAAAATGAAATGCTGCCCTCTTCATGTGGAGATCGCCTTTAATAAGGCGTTTTGTGAACATACCTAATTTGTAGCAATTCCCCATATTGTGAAACCTAAAACTCATAACCAATTTTAATACAATTCCATACTCTCAACGCCCAATACGACTGATTTTCTTTACCTTTCATTGTTCTTTTCTTGATCTCAATTGCTTCTCACTAACTGTACTCTGATTTTCTTTAGCTGGGCAGTAACATCTTTCATATTCGTCCTCTCGCCGGGCGATTTAGCGGAGCAAATAAGACCCAACTCCAAAATGGAAACGACGGAGTGCAATAGTTTATCGTCGAAATTGTTTGTTGCAATCAAATTCACATCGACGACTCGAATAACTTCGTCGGGCATTGAATCACTTACCCAATCCCTGAGCGTTATGTCTCCCGAAAACGTTTCATCGCTCGGCCTTTTCCCCGTAAAGGTCTCCAGCAGCATTATTCCATAGCTATACACGTCGCATCTCGTGGAAACTATGCCTTCCGAACCATATTCTTCAACCCATATTATGTTTTATTCAAGCAAATAATTAAATAAGGAAATATGATAAATATATACAACTATATAAACAAGTATCTTATAAAGGTCCATTACGTATGCAACATACATACCTGGAGCCATATAGCCGAGCGTTGCGAAGGTCCTAGTGTGTGTCATGCTTTCTCCTTCATTCAGATACTTTGTAATGCCGAAATCACTAATATGGGCAACCATATCTTCATCTAGGAGGACGTTTCCCGGCTTCAAATCACAGTGAACAACTGGAGTCGAATAATCGTAATGGAGATATTCCAATGCACTTGCAACGTCGATCATTATGTCGAGTCTTTGCGTGATGCTTATACGTTGGTTTTCTTCGGAATACAACAACTTCTCCAAGCTGCCATTTTGCATGTATTCTAATATAATCGCCTTGAATTCTTGATTCGTGCAACTCCCGAGGACTCCAACAAGATTTCTATGGCGAAGATTTCTTAAAGTTTCGCATTCGATTTCAAAAGACCTCAATGAACGTTCTAGCTGAATGTGAAACACTTTCACGGCTAATGCAGTTCCATCTCTTAGTACGCCTTTATAAACCGAACCGAAACTTCCCTTCCCGAGTAGATTATTTTCGCCATAATTTTCAGTAGCATGCAATAGGTCGTAATAAGAGAATCTTACGGGCTGTCCTATAACTAGTGGATCGGCATCAGTTGGTGGACTCGCTTTCCTTCGATATCTCATCGCTGCATAGGCCAAGCAGACGACAAAAACTAAGGCTCCGATTCCTATAGAAATGAACAATGGTAGAAGTATCTTCTTCTTTTTCTTCTTTTTCTTCGTTGCTTTATGTTGTTGAGATTCATGGCAGTATAAAACGTCTAACCTTGAGGGGCCACACAGTGCATCATTGAACATGAACGATTGGCTTGTGAAATTTTGAAAAGGTCCATCAGTAGGGATCTCTCCTGATAATCCATTGAAAGAAACATTGAAATATTCCAGAAACTTTAGGGCCTCCAAAGACTTTGGAATAGTCGCGTCGAGTTTGTTGTGAGAAAGGTCCAAAGAAACTAAACTGATCATGCTTCCAATTGACTCGGGTATCGGGCCATGAAATTTGTTATTGGCCAAAGAAAGATTAACTAGTTGAATTAAACTCCCCAATGTTCTCGGAATTTCACCCGAGAATTGATTCATTGACAGATTAATAGATATTGCATCTTCAATTTTCCTATTTCTAGAGGCAGAGAACCCATTAGAGAATTTGAGGAAATGCTGAGATATAAGAGATCTCCCAAGTTCCAAAGGCTCGAAGGTATACTCGAAGTCAAGTTGTTTTCATTCAAATATATCTCTCGTAAAGATGATATATTTCCCAGGCAGTCTGATATTGGACCTGTGAGTTGATTGGCATTCATATATATGCCTCCCAGACTCTTTAGTTGGCAGAGTCCGCTTGGTATGTGTCCTTCTATTCCGTTGGCGCCAAGATCGAGTTCTTGAAGGCTCTGTAAGTTATGTAACGTTGATGGAATCTCTCCGGTCAAATCATTGCCACCTAGATTCAACGTAACCAGCCCCGTTAGATTACCAATTTCATTAGGAATGTTACCTTTGATGCCAGACGCATAGGCATACAATCCGGTAAGAGAAGAAGATAGATTTCCAATAGACGCAGGCATGTTAACATAAAATGGATTTCCAGCAACTGCTAGAAATGCTAAGTCTCTGCAGTTCGCCAAAGAATCGATGAAGCTCAGTTCAGAGTTCGATGTAAAACCATTGACACCCAAGCCCAACGCTTGTATGAATCTTAAATCCTCTCCTATGGAACTAGGAATTGGACCAGTTAGTTTGTTAAATGAAAGGTCCAAATGAGTTAGTTTAGAGCAATTTAAGATGTAGTTTGGAAAACCTCCGGCAAAGTCATTGGCTCCAAGATAAAGCTCTTCAAGATTAGGCAAAAAATAACCTAATTTTGATGGAAGATCACCTGAAAGCTTGTTTTTTACAAGTTCAATCATTCTCAAACTGGTAATGTTATATATATTTATTGGCACGGAACCACTTAGTTGATTGATTCCTAACTCCAGAATCTCAAGCTCCTTAAGTTCCCCTATAGCACTTGGTATCGGACCTGCATACCATAACGCGATTTTAGCGCCGACATAATTGAACGGTTAAACACTCAAGTGTGAAGGATTTACTGAGGAATATATGGAATATATGTGTACCGGCAATAGTGTTATCTCTGACAGATAAACCATGAAGCTTAGAGCACAATGAAATATTTGACGGAATTTCACCGAATAGCCCATTATCGCCTAAATCAAGTTCTCTGAGCTCCGGAAGATGAAGAAACATATCATTCGGAAGTGTGCCGGATAAATGATCATTCTCAGCCAAGCTTAAAGTTTGAAGTGTTGATATGTTGAAGATGCTCGACGGTATCGAACCGATAAGTCGATTTCTTTGTAGATTCAAATAAGTAAGGCTACGAAGATTCCCAATCCATTCAGTTAAAGTCCCTTCAATGTAGTTGCTGTCCATATTGAGATATACCAGACTCGTCAAATTGGCAAGCGAAGAAGGTAAAAAACCTGATAGTTGATTACCCTTCATCATCAGCCGTTTGAGGCCATTTAGATTTCCTATTGATTCCGGAATCTCACCCTGGAGAGAGTTGAACGAGACGTCCAAAGTGTCGAGCTTCGATTCGTTATTATTAGCAAAAGAGGCATCGAGGAACGAATCCAAGCTCGTAAAGCTGTTGTTGCGCAGATGTAATATCTCGAGCCGAGGCAAGGACGCGAAGCAAGAAGGTACCTCCCCCGCGAAGCTATTTTTGCTGATGTTTAAGAATCTCAACCTTCTCAGCCGCAAAAAATCTCCGGGAATCAACCCGAAGAAGTTATTACCTGCCAAGTCGAGAGAGATTAGAAAAGAGAGGTTCCCTAGTTGGGGCGGGACTTCACCTGTGAGGCCCATGTAAGAGATGTTCAAGGAAGAGACTCTGTTGTGGTGGCGTTTCCCACACGTAACTCCAACCCAACTGCAAAATGGAGATGAAGCTGTCCAATTCTGCGTGATAATGTTGTGAGGATCATTTGTGATTTTGGATTTGAGAGAGAGAAGTGCCGACTGATCAGTAGTAGCGGTAGATGATGATAAACATGTGAGAACAACGTTTAATATAAAAAGGGAGAATGTTGTTGCAGAGATTTGAACGTAGTTTGAGTTTCTTAATCCCATAGTGAATAGATACTCAGATCGAAAGGTGACTCAGTAATGTATTGTAGTACGTAATGAAGAATATGAGATCACATATTCGACGTGGTTTTATAGATGAGTTGTAAAATGAGTCGTCTAATAACAGCGGCGACCAAGAGGGAATACTGAATACATTAGAACTTTCCTACCACGCGCAAAAAGGGGAAAAAAATGTAAAAGAGAGTAAGGGAACTATTCAGCCACAGCATGAAGATTAGGGCAAACAGCAAGTGTGGAAAAATTCAAGTCTTGCAAGAAGATTATTACATGGGTCAATATTTGATTATTTGTGAAATATTAGCTGTAACTGTGTCACATAATATCCAAGACTAAAATGACAGAAATATCCAACGTCACAATACCATTCTGCATGGTAAACATGTTACTCGAATTACAGTTTTTATTCGGACGAACGGCATTTTTAGTCCCCGATGTTTGGGGCATGGGCGTTTTTGGTCACTCATGTTCCGAAGTGAAACTTTTGGTCCCCGATGTTACCGATTTTGAATGGTTTTGGTCCCTCCATTAATTTAATCGTTAATTTAGACGAAATTTAACGACATGTGGGAGCACATGATCTCCTTTTACTTGACGTAAAACCTGATAACACATCTTCCTCTTCGGCTTCAACAGACATAAACATCATTACACATCACATTTAGGAAATGATCGATAACCTTGAAAATGAGTTAATTGCGATACGTAATAATGCTCAAGTGCGTTTAAGTCGAAGAAGAAGATGCGGTATGAGGTTTTTCATCGAGTAAAAGAAGATCGTAGACTCTCACGTGTTAAATTTCGTCTAAATTAGCGATTAAATTAATCGAGGGACCAAAACCGTCCAAAATCGATAATATTGGAAACTAAAAGTGTCACCTCAGAAGGTTGCAAGGAATTACTTAATGTGACCTACGAATAAGGTTTATGAAAAAAGAAGGTTGCAAGGAATTACTTGCATGATGTGGTTGGTCGACAATCACTTATGGTTTGTTGTGGTTGACGACTTTGAAAGCAGATTCCGAAGTGAAGTGCGTTTATGTGTCCTCTATACGATAATATGCCTGCGGTTTACTTTGAGATCATCCTACCTAAGATGTACAGTAACAGACCCCTCTTTCCAATGAACGAAGAATTTAGCCGCCCACGACAATGGATGTGAGTGACTTTGACAGACACTAATTTGATAATTCGTATAATGAAAATCATATTTGTCCTATAACTTTCAGACCATTATCAGATACTGCTATTGACGATGGACCTGTAAGGTTTCGCAGTCTGTCAATAAAGAGCTTTTATGTCCAATTTCTTCATACCAACAAAACAAGTAATATAATCAAGCTAGTGTTTGAAAATAAGGATAAAGAACTCATATATTTCTCAACCCTCAAGATATTGCGCCACTGACGATGACCACAAAGCTGCTTTTGTAGTCAATGGAGAGGTGAGATTTGAAAAAACAAAATAATGCAAAGATCAAGTGGCGCACACCGAGTTGCAAAAGGCAAAGATATTTATGTGAAATTCTGCCTTTATGTATTTGTTAATCGATTTACAGTGTGAAATATTCTTTTATTATATATATTGGCTATGGTGGTTAAAAATGCCAATTTGATATGTCATTTTATTTGCAATTTTTAGCCAATCTAGTCATTTCACTTCTAAATTCTTTAGGTATTGTAATTATCCCACACATTAATTTTCACTTTATTGATATATATTTAAAAACTATATTTCAATTTAAATAATCTAAATATCGAATTTAAAATAATATAAATATAATTATATTTTTAAGCATATTCATAAAGTGGGAGAAGTATTGGTATGAAAGAATGTTTCTCCGAGAAGACATTTCTAAATTGAATCGACACGTCTCTATCCAAGTAAATAATTTGCGGCTATACTATATAATAAGGTCCAATTCATATAGAAATGAATAAAGGTCGAATTTAAGAGACACGATTTATCTTATGGAATTTTTCTTGGGTTGGATTACTAATCGAAGATGGCGACGCCAAAACATCTTCTGCTAAATTTTTTTTAAGTCTCACGAGCTGCAAATATAGGAGGAATACATTAATTTCAGCGTGGAGAATCACCGCATGTAAACCTATAGAGATTGAGTGATATATCCCTCACAAGAATATTTATATTTCATTTAGATATATCCCACAGAAGAATATTTATATAGCATTTAGATTGAGTGTGATTGTCCAAACGCAACATTTACTAGCTATCTCAATTAGACATTACTAACACACAACCATCAAGGACGAAAACTGAAAAAAAAAAAAAACTTTATTTCTTCTTGTAGTATTTTTCTTCTTTCTTCACCTGCAGATCTCAAGTACTGCTCACTAACTGGATTCTGATTTTCTTTAGTTGGGCAACAACATCGTTCATATTCGTCCTCTCGCCAGGTGATTTAGCACAACAGCTAAGACCCAACTCGAAAATAGAAACGATACAGTGCAATAGTTTCTCATTGAAGTTGATTTCGTCTTCGGTGTTGCTTATCAAATTTTCATCGACGACTCGAATGACTTGGTCGGGCATTGAATCACTTACCCAATCCCTGAGCGTTACATCTCCCGTAAACATTTCATCGCTCGGTTTCTTTCCCGTAAAGGTCTCCAACATCATTATCCCGTAGCTATACACGTCGCATCTCGTGGAAACTATGCCTTCCGAGCCATATTCTTCAACCGATATTGAAGCAAAAGAAAATATGATATATCACGATATAAAAATATCTATAATGGAAGAGCCAACTATATAAGCATACCTGGAGCCATATAGCCGAGCGTTGCAAGAGTCCTAGTGTGTGTCATGCTTTCTCCTTCGCTTAGATACTTTGTAATGCCGAAATCACTAATACGGGCAACCATATCTTCGTCTAGGAGGACATTTCCCGGCTTCAAATCACAATGAACAACTGGCATCGAATAACCGTGGTGGAGATATTCCAACGCACTTGCAACGTCGATCATTATGTTGAGTCTTTGCTTGATGTCTAAAGATTGATTTTCTTCGGAATATAAGCACTTCTCCAAGCTGCCGTTTTGCATGTATTCTAATACGATCGCCTTGAATTCTTGATTCGTGCAACTGCCGAGGACTCCAACGAGATTTCTGTGGCGAAGATTTCTTAAAGCTTCGCATTCGACTTCAAAAGACCTCAAAGAACGTTCGAGCTGAATGTGAAACACTTTCACGGCCAAGGCGGTTCCATCTCTTAGTACGCCTTTATAAACTGAACCAAAACCTCCCTTTCCCAACAGATTATTCTCGCCATAATTTTCAGTAGCATGCAGTAGGTCGTAATAGGAGAATCTTACGGGCTGTCCCGTAGCAGGTGCATCTGCATCAGTTGGTGGTCTCGTTTTCCTTCGATATCTCATCGCTGCATAGGCCAAGCAGACAACGAAAACTAAGGCTCCGACTCCTATAGAAATAAATAATGGTAGAAGTATCTTCTTCCTTGCTCTGTGTCGTTGAGATTCGTGGCAAGATAAAACCTTGAACCTTGAGGGGCCACACAGTGCATCATTGAACATGAACGATTGACTTGTGAAATTTTGAAAAGGGCCACCTGTAGGGATCTCTCCTGATAATTCATTGAATGAAACATTGAAGTACTGTAGAGATTTAAGAGCTTCCAGCGACTTTGGAATCGTCCCGTTGAGTTTGTTGTGAGAAAGGTCCAAAGAAACTAAACTGACCATGCTTCCGATTGACTCCGGAATCGGGCCTTGGAAATTGTTATAGGCAAAAGAAAGATCAACTAGTTGAGCTAAACCCCCAAATGTTGTAGGGATATCACCCGAGAACTGATTCATTGACAGATCAATAGATATTGCAGACTTCAAATTTCCTATTTCTGGAGGCAGAGAACCCGTTAGGGAATTTGAGGAAATGTTAAGATCTATGAGATCTCCCAAGTTCCAAAGGCCCGAAGGTATACTCGAATTCAAGTTATTGTGTCGCAGAGATAAATATGTTAAAGATGATATATTTCCCAAGCATTCTGGTATTGGACCTGTGAGTTGATTGGCTTCCAGAGATACGGCTAATAGACTCTTTAGTTGGCAGAGTCCGCTTGGAATAAGTCCTTCTAATCGGTTGCTTTCAAGAACGAGTATTTGAAGGCTCTGTAAGTTACGAAATGTTGTTGGAATCTCTCCCGTCAAATTATTGGTATCTAAATTTAACAATGCCAGCCCTGTTAGGTTACCAATTTCTTTCGGAATGCTACCTTTGATGCCACACCTATAAGCATAGAATTTGGCGAGAGAAGAAGATAGATTTCCAATAGAAGCTGGTATGTTACCATGTAGTGGATTTTCATCAACTCCTAGTGTTTCTAGGTCTCCGCAGTTCGCCAACGAATCAATGAAGCTCATTTCAGAGTTAGATGTAAAATGATTGGCACGCAAGCCCAAATACCGTAAGAATCTTAAATCATCTCCTATGGAATTAGGAATTGGGCCAGTTAGACTGTTGTTTGTAATGTCCAACTCAATTAGTTTAGAGCAATTTAAGATAAAGTTCGGAAAACCTCCTCTAAATTCGTTGACTCCAAGATAAAGCTTTTCAAGATTAGGCAAGAAGTAACCTAATTTTGATGCAAGATCACCTGAAAGCCTGTTTAATGCAAGTGAAATCTCTCTCAAACTGGTACCGTTATATATATTCATTGGCACAGAACCACTTAGTTGATTGACCCCTAAACGCAGAATCTCAAGCTCCTCAAGTTCTCCTATTGCACTTGGTATCTCACCTGCACAACATAATGAGTTTAGTATCAAAATAATGGAACAGTTTGAACACTCAAGCGTGAAGGACTGACTTTGGAATATATGGAGTACATACCGGCAATATTGTTATATTCCAACGATAAAACTTGAAGCTTAGAGCACAATGAAATATTTGACGGAATTTCACCGTATAGCTCATTACTTTGTAAATAAAGTTCTCTGAGCACCGGAAGACGAAAACACATGTCACTTGGAAATGTGCCGGATAAATGATTCTGAAACAAGCCTAAATATCGAAGTGTTGATATGTTGAAGATGCTCGACGGTATCGAACCGATAAGTTGATTTGATTCGAAACTCAGATGAATAAGGCTACGAAAATTCTCCAACCATTCTGGTAAAGTCCCTTCGATGTAGTTACTGTCCATAGTGAGATTAACCAGACTCGTCAAATTAGCAAGCGAAGAAGGTAGAAAACCTGATAGTTGATTGCCCTTCATTATTAGTCGTTTGAGACCATTTAGATTTCCTATTGACTCTGGAATCGTACCCTGGAGAGAGTTGAAGGACACATCCAATTCGTAGAGATTCGACTCGTTATTAGGAAAAGAGGCGTCGAGGAACGAATCCAAGCTCGTAAAGCTGTTGTTGTTTGCATATAAGAACTCGAGCCGAGGTAAGGACGAAAAGCAAGAAGGTACCTCGCCGGCGAAGCTATTTTTGCTGATGTTTACGAATCTCAACCTTCGCAGGCGCGACAAATCTCCGGGAATCGTCCCAAAGAAGTTATTACCTTCCAAGTCGAGGGAAATGAGGAAAGAGAGGTTTCCAAGCTGGGGCGGGATTTCACCTGTGAGGCCCATGTAAGAAATGTTCAGAGAAGAGACTCTGTTGTGGTGTCGTTTCCCACATGTAACTCCAACCCAACTGCAGAATGGAGAAGCAGCTGTCCAATTCTGCATAATAAGGTTGTGAGGATCGTTTGTGATTCTGGATTTGAGAGAGAGAAGGGCCAACTGATCGGTAGTAGCAGTCTGCATGGTAGATGATGAGAAACATGTATGAACAACGTTTATTAAGAAAAAGGAGAATGTTATTGCAGAGATTTGAATAATGTGGTTGTTCGACATCACTGTAATATTGTGTAGATGTTTGAAAACAGATTGAGAAATGAAGTGTCGCTGACACTACGATAACATTGCCTGCGGGCTTTTATATGGCTGGGAATCATCTTAGTCAGCCACATTAATTGCAAGAATTATGGCATTATTAAATGCAAATAAGAGTTTTTTGTATCTTCTTCTATTTCTTTGGCTGCGGAAACCAAATAGAGGAAACTTGCCTCGTTGATTTTCTCATCTTCTGTTCACATGCTTTATTATCAAGGCAATCCTTTGACTAGAAATAAAGACTTCATTAATTGCAATAATTTATTTCTGACCGTCATAACTTCTGAATCCTGATATATATACTTATATTTTAGGATAAACTATACCTACGGCCTTCAACTGTTAATGTAATGCCATACATTATTGTATTGGGTCACTGAATGAAAAATTTATTATTAATGGAGGATGGATTTTATAGGTAGGCCAGCCAGCCCAATTAAATTAAATTTCCTGGGTTCATTTTTATGCCATAAGAGTGGCTCTCTTATCCTTTCGTTTCCTCCTCGTATGAGTGAAAGCTGCTCGCTCGGTTATGGCGAAGTTGGCTTTTCTAACGTGCGTTTCGTGTTCAGCTTCATCGCGTCGAAATCCAGCATTTTCTTCTTCATGTTTGAATGCGTTCAGTGCCGTTTGTCTAACGAGGAGAAGTTCGCTTACCTTCATTGCTTCTATGGTGGGCACTTTTTTGAGTCTGCCTCAGAGCTTAAAGGATCCAAATCCGCTGCCTGCAAATGCTCTACAGCTGGAGGATGAGCTCGATCGAGAAGAAAATCAAATCGTTCGGATATTTCAGGTTTCGAGTCGTGTTTTTCAGTGTATCGTCGTGCTGTGCTCATTTGATTTTGTTTCAATTCGTTAGGAGAATTCGTCCTCTGTTGTTTTCATCAAGGACGTCCAGCTTGCTAAAATTCCTAGAACGACTTCTGAGACTATCGATCTGTCTGAGGATGTTGATGCGAAAGTGGAAGGAACTGGTTCGGGTTTCATCTGGGATAAGTATGGTCACATTGTGAGTTCCTATCATTTGTGTGTGCTATGATGGTGGTGAATGTGGTGGTTTCATAGCTAATTCTTCCTACGTAGTTGGTTGAAAGAATATCCTCTTAATTCAGACAAATCATTTCTATCCAAATAGGTTACTAATTATCATGTCGTCTCAAAGCAAGTAACGGATCAAAGTGGCTTACAACGCTGTAAGGTCCTGACTCTTTATTGTCCCATTATGCCAATCCTATTTCAGCATTCTTCTCACGGCTAACGTTTTCTTTTTTGATGTCAACGAATCGATTTCACATGCGTAATGCTATTTGTATAGGTTTCTTTAGCTGATGCCAAAGGCAACAGTATCATCAGAGAGGGCAAGTTGATTGGCTATGATCCAGACTATGATCTTGCTGTACTTAAGGTATTCTCTTATGAAAGCCTATCTATTATGATTTGAGGCTGTAATCTGTATTGATTATGCTGATAGTGACCTGGGAAATCATCAGTAACTTGGGAATAAAAATTGGGAATTCTGTTTCATGGTTAAGTTCAATACAAAACCATTAACAGGTTGATGCATCTGGGTACGAGCTAAATCCAGTGACCCTCGGAGTATCTCGGGACATACAAGTAGGGCAGAGATGTTTCGCCGTAGGGAATCCATATGGATACGAGAACACTCTCACCACTGGAGTAAATTTTCAAAATGAATTAATTTGAGTTCAATAGCTGTATTCTTAATGTAGAAGCAAAGCTGCCTGACCGTTACTCGGCGTGAACTGCAGGTTATCAGTGGATTGGGCAGAGAGATACCATCGCCGAACGGAAAGGCCATTCGAGGAGCTATTCAAACCGATGCTGCCATAAACGCTGGTTCAAATTCTTGAAATTTGTTTATTTTACAGTTCATTGTTTTCGGCCTGCAAATAGAGAAGCTTTGGACCACCATACAACTCATTCTTGCAATACGACTGATATGCAATGCAGGGAACTCTGGCGGACCTTTGCTTGATTCGCAAGGCCACGTCATTGGAGTTAACACTGCAACATTCACACGAAGAGGTTTAAACTATGTCCTCGGTTTTGAACTGTTTGTATGTCCTAAGTTGCGAGAAGATCACTAAATTGGGCTGTTTTGATGTAGGCAGTGGAATGTCGTCTGGCGTGAACTTTGCCATACCGATTGACACAGCAGTTCGAATCGTGCCGTACCTCATTGTGTATGGAACTCCTTACGCCGACAGGTACTGATGAAAGTATACGCTGTTCGATGTGTTCGGTTGATTTTGTTTCTACATGAGGAGCCACGTATTGAGAGATCGAAGAACGTATAGAGTTCTTACAAGGAAGTTGCTGCCCTGATGTTCCATAGGCAGTAATTAATCATTGCTCATTACGTCGTAGAAATGTTGTGAGTGACCAGCAAAAAAAATGTGAAGGCTGTCTCTGTATGAATAACCGAAGATTGTAATGAAACTGATACAGGCAGTTCTATATTTCGTACTTGTTTCGCCATTCACTTTACGCCGCGTATTGATTATTCTAGTGAAGGAAGGTTGATTATTATTCTGATTGGCCCAATACGTTAGATCGGCCCAAGTATGATAAATTTAGGCCCAAATAAAATCCCATCTTCTGTACGAAGTTGACCACGCTCACTCCACGAAACCCGAGTGAGTGGAGTTGCAATTGCAGCTGCAAATTTTTTTTCCGCGCATTCAGTTTTCTCAACGAACGAATGGCTGCTTCTAATTCTTCTAAATTATTCCGTGGTATGAGCTGTAACTGAACCGACCCACATTTATTTATTCTAAATTGTTTCTGATTAAGATCGTGGCTTTGTTTTGGGTGGAATTTCTTGTTATGGTATGTTTAGGGTAGAAGAAATTTCAAGAACGATTTTTTACCGCTGTTTTCTTCTCACTGTGAATCTGTGTGCTGTGATATGTGTGTAGCCTTGTACTAAAAACTTTGTTTACGTTGAATGAAATGCTGATTTTTTTTTTCCTGCACCAACAGTAAGTGGATATGGTTTGTTGGGTTTTATTTGTAGTAGAGATTAATGATGGCGTAGCATCCATCGATGTGATAACGATTACGTTAAATTTATGTTGTCAGATTTCTTTCATCCCATTAGAGCTAATCTTCATTGTGTTGCTCCTAAAACTCCATGTCAGTGGGCCGATCGATCCTTGGAGGCCTCAATAACAATGCCCTTGCCTCAAGCAGATTATCTAACGAGCTAAAACCTACGGATTTCTCAACTCAAGTTAGTATCTTGAAAGCTTCGAAGTGACATAGTCTAACTTCTCCTTCCATATATTTTCTTGGATGCATCAAGTTTTTAAGTAGAATTGCACTACTATTACACATCTGACCTTGTTCTTGCATCCTCCAGCAACTAAGGACCTTCATACAAATGAGAACCAACCTCAAAGTGGTTGACAACTCAGGGGCTAAGAGAGTGATGTGCATCCAAGCCTTGAAGGGAAGGAAAGGGGCGAGGCTCGGTGACGTAATAGTTGCATCTGTTAAAGAAGCTCACGTTGGCGGGAAAGTGAAGAAAGGAGATGTTCACTACGCTGTCGTGGTTCGTGCTGCAATGCAGAGAGGCCGTTGTGATGGGAGTGAAGTTAAGTTCGATGACAATGCTGTTGTGCTAATCAATAAACAAGGCGAACCTATAGGCACTCGAGTCTTTGGCCCAGTCCCTCATGAGTTGAGGAAGAAGAAGCATCTCAAGATTCTCAGTCTAGCTGAGCATATTGCTTGATCAGTGTTATGATCGTGGCAGTTCTTGTTTAGGGTATTTGATACACATGGGGCTTTTGATATGTTTCATTGGATTTGGGAATCTCAGACAGACTGTCTTTTGCTGTCGGCTTGAATGTAATGTTGAATTCTGCTAAGCTTAAGTTGGAATAGATTTTGTTTGTACCATTGTCGATGAGCAATACTGTTATGATTCTTCTCATTATATGGTAAATCTCACTCTGAGTCGTCATTAGTAACACAAAGAAGTGACTAAAGTATGTACTATCCAAGCACCTAATCACAAAGCTCTATCTGAAGGGCATTGGCCACGAAACCTTGGCTATAACATCGTCAATTGGATAACTTACAAAGAATAAGAGAGCCACAATAGTTAAAACACATACTGTAGTCTCAAATCGAAGTGATCGTTCGTCGTTTTGGGCTCACGATGTAAAACACCTAACGGGTTTTCTTCACACGTTTGAAGGGTCTCAGCGCGTCTCTCTTTGTCTCATCTAGTAATTTGTTGTCAGTAAATGGCTGCAAGGATTCAAGAAAAACAATTACTTGGTTCCTGTAAGAACTGTTCATACACTACTAAACCATGATCAAAGGAAGAAGTCATAAAGCAGTTTATTTTTTGAATCCAGATTCTGATTCAAGTAAGCACAGTAGCAACAGAATGATGGGAAAATCTTGACAGGCCTCTGAAGGAAAAGTTGTGTACTTTTTATAACATATGGAACGTCTTTACCCTAAGACAAAATGCATTTTTTTCTCTAATCAAGTACACGAATCAACTTAAAATCATAGGACAAGAACTCACCTCATCTGTTCTTTTCTGAGATTCCAAGAGTTGCTGACAATGCGAGAGGCACTCTGCGTGGTACATAGCTGCCAAGTCCTTGATCAAAGCCTTTCTTCTGATGATGCCAATCACTTCAAAATAAAATAAAATCGAGATCCACACATATAATCAAATCAGCAACTAGGACAAACAAGAACGGTGAATATCAACAAGTGCAGCATCTTAGGCATCTCGAAACAAGAAGAAAATACGAGCTACAAAGTGACAAGACGTAAAAAGGGGCGTAAGTGAAGTGGCTGTTTACTTCGGCTGGCATCAAAAGAAGGAGGGTGGGGCGGTGGATGAGGTGGCATCTGATCTTCAGGCACGGAGGAGGACGGCGGAGGAATAGATGGGATCGGCGGCGCCGGAAGCGAGAAGGGCGGCTGTTGATCTTGTTCTTGGATCATACTCAATCCGCGAAATTGGTCGGGAATTGGAATTCAGTGTGTCGTAAAATCGATCAACAGAGAGAAGCGCGACCCTTCGTTTTCGGTATTTCCAAATTAGTCCATTTTATAATCTATTTTTACAATTGGGCCCAATATATTTTCCAAAGCCCAATAGGTTAAAACCTCCTTCTTCCACCTTCAGCTCTTAAAAGTTAAAACCCTTCCCTCTCTCTCTAAGGCTAACACCTAACGATTCACCGCCATGTCTCTTGTCGCCGGCTCCTACGAAGGTTTTATCTGGGGCTACAGGTTAAAATCCCCAAAATACCCCTCGTCGGAGACCCCAATTCCCCTAACGCCGCTCTTCACCTTCCCATCTCACCTCGCCACCATAAAATCCGTTGCGGTGTGCGGCTCCGTCGCCGTCTCAGGCGGTTCCGACGATACGATCAAGATCTACCACCTTCCCTCCGCCAAAGAAATTGGATCCGAACATCAGTCGCCGAGCGTCACATCCCTCTCCTTTTACTCTCCTCCGCAGTCGTCCTTCCCGCGAAACCTGGTCGCTGGAGACGACGGCGGACACGTGGCGATCTACGATGTGGACCCTTTCGTGCACCTGAAGACGGTTAACGTGCACAAGAAGAGCATCAATTCGCTCGCCGTGCATCCCTCGGGGAAGCTGGCTTTGACCGTGGGGAGAGACGAGTGTTTGGCCATGGTGAATTTGGTGAGAGGGAGGAGGAGCTTTTGCTGTAAGTTGAGCAAAGAGGCGAGCTTAGTGGAGTTCGACGGCGGTGGTGGGAAGTTTTACATGGTTGCTGAGGAAAAGGTGAGCGTCCACGAAGCTGAGGACGCGAGGTTGGTTTGTGAGATGGAAGCTGAAAGGAAGGTTCTGTGCGCTGCTCCTGGGATTGTGAGTGCTTTCTGTGTCTAACTATTTCTATTACATATGAATATATTTACGTGGGCCGTTTCTTTCATACTTGAATGTTTGCCTACTAGATTGAAGCTACGATAACTTGCGAAAAATCAGAAAAACTGGGACTTTTTACCTTTGATAATTGGTAGATAAGGACCAAACTTATCCATTTAATGACAGAAGCTAGGTCTGGATAATGTAGGATTCTTCATCAGTTTCATGAGAATTGGATGCTATGTTAGGAAATGGATTTATTCTTGTTCTTGATTTGCTCTGAGCTGCGAACATATTCCTTGTGTTTTTTCTCTGTTCTTCGTTGGAAATCACCTCCAAATAGCTTATTACTTAAAACATGATACTTATGCATCCCTTTTGCAGAATGGGATTTTGTTTACGGGTGGAGATGACAGAAACATCACAGCATGGGACACATCTAGCGGTATAATAGCATACACCATCGAAGATGCTCATGCATCTCGATTGAAAGGATTGGTCGTTCTATCCAAGAACAACACCGAAGGTGAAAATGATCCTTACTTAGTTGCATCTGCTTCATCAGATGGGGTTATACGTGTTTGGGATGTGCGTAACGTTGGCGAGGGAAAGCCAACACCTCTAAACGAGGCCAACACTAAGTCGAGGCTCACTTGTCTTGCTGGATCTTCTGTAAAGGGTGAGTGTAAGCGCTGAGCGCCTTTTCTTTCCCTATTCTTTTGAACTGATTTATGTTTAAAAGGCTAACTTTGCAACTTTTGGTTCTGTATTGGGCAATTTAGCTTTGAAGAGGCCGAGGTTAGAGAATATCTCAGATGAAAATTCAGGTGCTGCATGAGAGGATAGAGTTCAACAACCTTCCAAGAAACTATAACTACTTATTTTCTAGATTTTTTGTAATTTGATTCAATTAAGTTAAATTTGATGAAGTGATCAAGAAAACGTGTATTCTCATTATTTTCAAGGGATGTCTTCAAATCAAATCACCCAAAGTAATCATCTAATATCGCAAAATTGGATCAAAATGTTTATTATTTCTCATGCGTTACATCATATGATTTATTTTAATTTTATAAATACTGTATGTATCAATTTGTTATACCTAAATGGTTTAAAACAAAGACGGCTTCAATTACAAACTGAGAGATGCACAACATCGGAAAATCCACCTTCCTCGGATAACCCTACATAATTTCTTTCAAGACTTATGTTTCACTATCAACTGTTCATTCCCTAATACCTCGTGTGCATCGTCGATCTATTATATTCGTACATAAAGATGAAAACAGTTGAAAGATTTATGTGTAGGATGTAATACGGACGAGTACAAAAACAGCTGGAGAATTTAAATGTACACTCAAGCCAATCAAATGAAAGCAGGCCTCAAATACAACTTCACACACACACAGATGTATAAAAAGCAAGCTCACTAACGAGTCTATCAAATTCAAGAATTGTTGACATCCAGCCTTGCAAGGCTGCCGCCCACCAAAGCTGAAAAAAAAATAATATAATATTATTAATATTATATTATAATATTATTTTATATATATAATAAAATAATGAACGGCTGATATTGAAGGGCGACGCGGCGCATTCCTGGCCACCCGTTTTGAGCGGTCCAGAAGAGCTGAAGACATCTATAAATAGGCTGAGGATTCTTCAGTTATTATCATCACAAGCTCATTCGAGTTTTACTAAATAGAGAGAAGTAGTTCGAGTGATTGTGAGGTTATCAGTTCAGGTAGAAACTGATAGGGTTCCACATCCACAGAGAGGTGTGAGGTAAACACGAGTGGTAAAAGTGAGATAGTAAAAATTCGAGGGTTGTAATTTTTACTATAGTGAAGATTTTGCCGACTCGGCCGTGGTTTTTCCCTCTTCGTTAACAGAGGGTTTTCCACGTTAAAATTCTGGTGTTCTTTCTTACCTTACGGTAATTTTATTTTTACCGTGGTAGTTACTGTGCGGGTCCCACCAAATTTACCCCGTGGGTCCCACTTCTCCCGATCGTCGTACCGAGCCAAACCGGGACTAGTTCCGCTGCGGGGCCCACTTACCACCGCGGGGCCCACCACCATTCCCAACAAGTGGTATCAGAGCCTGATAGTATTCTGAGTATGCTCTGTGGTTGCAGCTTTGACTGATCTTCCACATCAGAAAAGATACTAGTAGGTTGCTGGTAGATTTTGACGGCCACATGGAGAACGACGGAGGAATGATCAAGCTGACAGTAACGAATTACTCCATATGGAAATCAAGGATGGAGGATTACCTTTATTGCAAAGACCTCCATGAACCAATCGAAAATGCAGGCAAGATGCCTGAAGGCGGGAATGCTGTCCAATGGAAGAAATTACAAAGAAAGACGCTAGCTATTATCCGCCAATGGGTGGACATAAGCCTCTACAACCACGTCCGAAATGAGACAGACCCCTACAAACTCTGGACGAAATTGGAGGGTATGTACGAGGTGACAAATGCGCTGAGCAAGGTATTCATGATGCGGAAACTCATGAATGTGAAGCTGAACGAGGGACGATCAGTTGCTGAACATCTGAACGACTTTGAAGGGCTGGTAACTCAACTCACAAGTGCCGATCTAGTCCTTGATGATGAGCTACAAGCATGTCTACTATTGGGATCTCTACCTGATAGCTGGGATACGTTGGTGGTATCGCTCACTAACTCCGCACCAAGTGGTAAAGTCACGATGGAGATGGTGAAAAACAGACTCTACAATGAAGAGCTGCGACGGAAGGATGCTGCCAGTACCAGTACGGGAAATCAGGCCCTTGTCATGGAGAATAGGGGTCGGAGCAAGAGTAGAGGCCCAAAAGGATACGACAAGTCGAAAGATAGATCCAAGTCCAGGGAGATGAGGAAGTGCTACCATTGTGGTAAAATTGGCCACTTACAAAGAAACTGTAGACTTCTCAAAGGAAAACAGAAACAAGACGATGACAAGAACACGTCTGCAATCGCCTCCAATGATAGTGGAGAGGTTACTCTGGTGAATGAAGCAGACTGCTGTCATGTTGCGGATGCAAGCACCGAATGGGTAGTGGACTCTGGTGCCTCCTACCATTGTGTTCCAAGGCGTGAATACTTCTCCACATATAAGGCGGGAAACTTGGCACTACCAAGATGGGTAACCAAAGTGTTTCTAAAATAGTGGGGATCGGTGATATCTGTATCCAGACGAGCGTGGGGTGCACATTACGGCTGAAAGATGTGCGACATATTCCAGACCTGCGTCTCAACCTGATTTCTGTGAAGGTGCTGGACAACGAAGGATACTATAACGAGATGGCGAATAGCAACTGGAAACTCACCAAAGGATCGTTGGTGGTAGCGAGAGGAAAGCTATGCTGCTCGCTCTACAAGATGCACGCAACGATATGTGCTAACCAACTTAATGCAGTTGAAGATGATGCTTCTCCAAATTTGTGGCACAGACGGCTGGCGCACGTAGGAGAGAAGGGGTTGAATGTCTTGGCTAGAAAGTCCCTCATACCAGTAGCCAAGGAGAAAGCGCTGAACCCCTGCGATTATTGTTTATTTGGGAAGCAACATAGAGTTTCATTCGCGAAGAACTCAACCAGGCGAATGAAGAAGTTGGAGTTGGTACACTCTGACGTATGCGGACCCATGGAAGTCGAATCTCTGGGAGGCAGTAAATATTTTCTGACCTTCATTGATGATGCGTCTCGCAAGACCTGGGTATATCTGTTGCGGACGAAGGACCAGGTTTTCTATTATTTCAAGAAGTTCCATGCGATGGTGGAAAGAGAAACTGGAATGCCGCTAAAGTGTCTACGCACAGATAATGGTGGTGAATACATCTCTCGGGAGTTCAGAGATTATTCCACGAAGCATGGCATTAGGCATGAAAAGACAGTTCCCGGTACTCCTCAGCAAAATGGTGTCGCAGAGAGAATGAATCGAACCATTATGGAGCGAGTCCGAGCGATGCTCAAGATGGCTAATCTATCTAAGTCATTTTGGGGGGAAGCTGTCAACACTGCAGCCTATCTTATCAACCGGCTACCTTCATCGGCGTTGGATTTCGATGTACCAGAGAAGGTGTGGACCGGTAGAGACATCTCATATTCCCATTTGAGAGTGTTTGGCTGCAAGGCGTTCATGCATGTGCCCAAGGAGCAAAGATCGAAGCTTGATGATAAATCAAATCCTTGCATCTTTGTTGGGTACGGAAACGAGGAGTTCGGTTACAGACTTTGGGATCCAAAGAAGAAGAAGACTGTTCGAAGTCGCGACGTAGTATTCCATGAGCACGAGATCATGGGAGACTCAGATGTGGATGTGACGAAATCCACAGGTGGCGGTGTTGTCGATTATACACCAGTCAGCATTCCACATGACGGTGCCACGGAGGAAGGAATGCAACAATCAGAACCTGAACCAGAAGAGCCAGTCATTGATGATGATGAACCTGTCGTAGATGAACACACTGAAGGTACTGAGCAGGGGGAGCCTTCAGATGTGCAAGAAGCAGTTGAACCTCATCTGAGAATGTCAACTAGGGAACGCCAACCATCTACGAGGTATCCGAGTTCTGATTATATTTTGATTACTGACGAGGGGGAGCCAGAGAGCTTCCAGGAAGTACAATCTTGCAGGGACAAAGATTGTTGGACAAAGGCCATGCAAGAGGAGATGGATTCTCTGAAGAAGAATGATACGTACGAGTTAGTTCGATTGCCGAAAGGAAAGAAGACACTCAAGAACAAATGGGTGTACAAATTGAAGAAGGATGATGGCAAGCTGGTCAGATACAAGGCTCGATTAGTGGTCAAAGGTTTCACTCAGAGGAAGGGGATCGACTTTGACGAGATATTTTCACCGGTCGTGAAGATGAGTTCAATCAGAGTCATACTCGGACTAGCTGCTACCATGGATCTTCACTTGGAGCAACTCGACGTGAAGACCGCATTCTTGCATGGTGATCTTGATGAGGAGATATATATGGAACAACCAGAAGGGTTCGAGGTTAGAGGTAAAGAGGACATGGTCTGCCGGCTGAAGAAAAGCTTGTACGGTCTGAAACAAGCTCCACGGCAGTGGTACAAGAAATTTGATTCTTTCATGGTGCATCAGGGGTTCAAGAGAACAGATGCAGATCCATGTGTTTACGTCCGAAGATACTCTAACGGTAAATTTATCGTTCTTCTCCTGTATGTTGATGATATGCTAATTGTCGGACAAGATGCAGAGATGATTAGCAGGTTGAAGAAAGATTTGTCAAAGACGTTTGACATGAAGGATTTGGGTTCGGCAAAGCGAATTCTCGGGATGGAGATTACCCGAGATCGGAAAGCTGGGAAATTGTGGTTATCCCAGGAGTAGGCATGGCAATGGGCCGGGTCCGAGACCCGAACCCGCATAAACCCGCCCCTGTTGGGGAGGGTTTTTTTTAAATTTTCGGGTTAAGGGGCGGGTTATGGGCCTTAAAGAGCCCAACCCGGCCGGGTCCGGGGCGGGTCTCGGGTTTGCCCAACCCCGCCCCGAGACCCGCCCCGAGACCCGCCCCGAACGAATTTATGTAATATAATATATATCTATATATATATATAGATATATATTATATTAATTATTAGAGTTAGGGTTTTAGTTTTTCTCCCTTGGTATATGCCGCTCGCCTCTTAACTCCACAACACACCTCACCCCCTTACCTCTGCCATTCACCACAGCAACATCAGCCCTCACCTCCACGCGGGGAGCGGCGTCGGCCCGTCTCAGGTTAATACGGTGCACGGAGGGGGAGGCGTCGGCGAAGCGCCGCCGACCTCGGCGAGGTTCTTCGGAGTGGTTGTGAAACGTGGGCTGCCGATTGACCTGAACGAGCCACCGCCGCTGTGGATGTCTTGAGTTTCGTTTGTTCTCTTTTTATTTTTATTTTTTTTTGCAGTTTGTTGCTTTTTATTTTTCTTTTTTCCCTAGTTTTTTTAATCTTCGGGCGATGGAGATTTTTCCTTGCAATTAACATATCGTTACTTCTGTATATATTTTGTTTCGACGATGATTTTTTTCTCTAGTTCTCACGATGATGCGACCAAGAAAACCTCAATTAAAACTTCAATTTTTTTCAGAGCTTTGAGTTTATGCTGTATATTTCGTAGCTCAACTCGTTTGTCTCTGTTCCGCACCAAAAACGAATTTTTATGGGTTTTTTGCTCAGAGAATTCATGCCTTTTTTTTCAGATGGAAGGTGAGGGAGGAGATAATGCTCAATCTCAGCCATCAATTAATTTGCAGGGCAGCACTCAGGCCTCAGAAGGCAATTCACAGACAAATAATACGGATGAAGACAACGCAAATGATGTTAGTGGCAAGAGAAAGCGAACGTCATCAGCGGCGTGGGACACTTTGATAGAATTAAAATTGGGGAGATGTGGTATGGGGAGTGCAAATATTGCAAAGCCCATCTCAAAGCTCCGAGTGGATATGGAACAACTCATTTACTCAAGCATTACGAGAAAGCGTGCAAAAAGCGACCGAGGAAGATGGACATTCGTCAATGTCTCATGACTGCAAATAACAAATTAAGTGGAGGTCAAGAACTCGCGACGCATATTTTCAGTCAAGAAAAGTCAAGACATGAGCTAGCTATCATGGTTATTTTACATGATTATCCACTAAGCATGGTAGAGCATATTGGGTTTCGAAGGTTTGTTGCTAGCCTCCAACCATGTTTCAAGAATATAACAAGGAACACGCTCAAAATGGACATCATGAAGGTTTATGGTGAAGAGAGGACCAACTGTTACCAAACATTGGGAAAGCTTAATTGTCGTGTTGCTATCACAACAGACATGTGGACGTCAAGCAACAAGAAAAAGGGCTTCATGGCAATCACTGCTCATTATATTGATGACTCTTGGACACTGAGAAGTTGCATTTTGAGGTATAATAAGTTATCTAATTTTGTTTATTGGTGTATGGAATATTCTAATTATCTAATCATCATGTAGGTTTTTGTATGTTCCCGCTCCACATACAGCTTATGAGCTTTCGGAACAACTTCTTAAGGCATTGATGGATTGGAATATTGATCGAAAAGTTTCTACTATCACAGTAGATAATTGTTCGACCAACGATGCCATGCTTCAACTACTTCAAAACAAGCTCCCAATAAACGACCTACCACTACATGGGAAGGTAATTCATATGCGATGTTGTGCTCATATTTTAAATTTGATTGTGAAAGATGGGCTAGAGTTGATTAGTGGTGCAATTGAGAGGATACGTGATAGTGTTGTCTTTTGGACCGCTTCACCTGGTAGAGTAGAAACCTTTGAAGACGTGGCTCGTCAATTGGGCAACGATTGTTCCAAAAAGTTAACTCTTGATTGTCCAACTCGTTGGAATTCGACGTATTTGATGTTGGTTGTTGCTGTGACATATAAAGATGTGTTTTCACGAGCTCAGTATCGAGAAAAGAAATACAAGACTGTACCGACGCATGAAGATTGGACGAATGCCATCGAAATATGTGGAAAGTTAAAGATCTTTTATCAAGTGACTGAGTTGTTTTCAGGTACTCTTTACCCCACATCTAATGTTTATTTCCAAATATATGTGCCATTAGAATGAAGTTAGATGAATGGGTAAAGAGTCCAAGTACGATGATCCGTGATATGGCTGAAAAAATGTTGATCAAATTTGAGAAGTATTGGGATTCTTGTCATGTGATGATGGGGGTAGCTGCTGTGTTGGATCCGCGATATAAGATGAAATTGGTTGAGTTTTATTACCCATTGATTTATGGTGAAAGTGCAAGATCGAAAATAGACGAAATTCGCCAAAATTGCTATGACTTGTTGATTGATTACCAATCTAGAAGTGCTAATGCGAAGGGTGGCTCGGGTAATGGAGTTACATCGTCTTCTAGTGCTTATAGTTTCAGTGCATTTGAGAGTGATACTTTAGAGCTATATGACCAATACATTGCGAGTTCAAGCAATGACGTTATAAAGTCTTTGACATCAGAAATGGACATGTATTTAGAGGAAACTGTGTTGCCAAGAACAGAAAACTTTGATGTGTTGAGTTGGTGGAAGACTAATGGTGTCAAGTATCCTATCCTACAAAGCATTGCAAGGGACATCTTAGCTATTCCTATATCAACCGTTGCTTCTGAATCCGCATTTAGTATTAGTGGTAGATTGCTTAGCCCTCATCGTAGTAGGCTCCAGCCGGACACGTTGGAAGCATTGATGTGCACTCGTCGTTGGTTGTTGCACGAGGTGAATGGTAAGTGAACTATCTATCTTATTCTATTAATTTTTTGTTGTCAATTGTTCCTATATTTAATATTTTTTTCTTTCCAGGAACTTCTCGGAAAGTTGATAATTTGAAGTGTCCGGTCGTATTGGATGAAGAAGAAGAGGATACCGAAGAAAGTGTTAGCGGGACTACGACCTAGTTGTATTTGCTGGTTTGATTAGTATTTTGCGGCTGAAATATTGAATCTCATTATTGTTTGTGGGTCAACACTCAAGAATATTGCTTCTTGCTTGTGGTTTTAGATTGTGTTCATCGAGTGAATTTATGAATGTTGGTATGCATTTGATCATTCTCTGCATTTTGATTAATATTTTGCTTGCTTTCATTTTTAGTTATTTTGTTTATGTTTTGTCCTTGAATGTGTAAGGTAATGTTAGAATTTAAAAAAAAAAATAGAAGCCGGGTCTGGCGGGTTGGACCGCCCCGCTCGGGTCTGACCGGGGGCGGGGCGGGTCTAGACCCGAAACGGGGCGGGGCGGGTCCCGGGTCCGGGGAAAAATAACCGGGGCGGGTCTCGGGTCCGGCAAAACCCGCCCCATACCCGCCCCATTGCCATGCCTACCCAGGAGCGCTATATTGAGCGAGTTCTAGAGAGGTTCAATATGAAGGATGCTAAGCCAGTTAGCACGCCACTTGCCGCGCACTTTCAGTTGCGAAAGAAATCCAGTCCATCAACAACAGAAGACAGAGAAGATGTCCCAGATGTTCCATATTCATCGGCGGTCGGAAGTTTGATGTACGCCATGGTGTGTACGAGGCCAGATATCGCTCACGCAGTTGGCGTTGTGAGTCGATTTCTATCGAATCCCGGGAAGTCACATTGGGAAGCAGTGAAATGGATCTTGAGGTACCTGAGAGGAACTTCCAAATTATGCCTAACATTTGGAAGTGGTAAATGTTTTCTTACAGGCTATACAGATGCTGATATGGCCGGTGATCTCGACAGCAGAAAGTCAACGTCGGGATACATATTTACATTCTCAGGGGGAGCTATCTCATGGCAGTCGAGGTTACAAAAATGTGTTTCTTTATCAACTACTGAAGCAGAGTATGTTGCAGCAACGGAAGCTGGCAAGGAGATGCTCTGGTTGAAGAGATTTCTTCAGGAGTTGGGAATTCAACAGGAGGAGTACATAATATTTTGCGATAGTCAAAGTGCTTTGGACTTGAGCAAGAATACTATGTATCACTCGAGGACGAAACACATCGACGTTCGTTATCATTGGCTCAGACTGGCTATTGAAGAGAAAGCGTTCAAGCTGCAGAAGATCCACACAGACAAGAATGTTGCGGACATTCTGACGAAGGTGATTCCCAAGGAGAAGACAGAGTTCTGCGCCGGGCAAGCCGGTATGGGCTATCGCTGAGGCGGTAGGAAATCTTCCCCGTAAAATAATTAATGAGGCTGGAGGGGGAGAATTGTTGACATCCAGCCTTGCAAGGCTGCCGCCCACCAAAGCTGAAAAAAAAATAATATAATATTATTAATATTATATTATAATATTATTTTATATATATAATAAAATAATGAACGGCTGATATTGAAGGGCGACGCGGCGCATTCCTGGCCACCCGTTTTGAGCGGTCCAGAAGAGCTGAAGACATCTATAAATAGGCTGAGGATTCTTCAGTTATTATCATCACAAGCTCATTCGAGTTTTACTAAATAGAGAGAAGTAGTTCGAGTGATTGTGAGGTTATCAGTTCAGGTAGAAACTGATAGGGTTCCACATCCACAGAGAGGTGTGAGGTAAACACGAGTGGTAAAAGTGAGATAGTAAAAATTCGAGGGTTGTAATTTTTACTATAGTGAAGATTTTGCCGACTCGGCCGTGGTTTTTCCCTCTTCGTTAACAGAGGGTTTTCCACGTTAAAATTCTGGTGTTCTTTCTTACCTTACGGTAATTTTATTTTTACCGTGGTAGTTACTGTGCGGGTCCCACCAAATTTACCCCGTGGGTCCCACTTCTCCCGATCGTCGTACCGAGCCAAACCGGGACTAGTTCCGCTGCGGGGCCCACTTACCACCGCGGGGCCCACCACCATTCCCAACAAGAATATCATCAATCTTTTCTTCACATAAACTTATAGATAGAGTAAGTTAATTATCAGCAATAATGGTTAAGAAGAACAATATGTACCCAGACATCGCAGCAGATCTTCCCTCGAACGAATCCCTATCGTTCGCAGGCCTAGTTTGCAGTCAAGAACACGACTCCACGTCAGCTCAATCATCACAACACTTGCTTCGATCAGCACATAGCCCCGAGTTTGAGTTTAACTTTTCTGTAGTGATTGAGCCCACGAACAATTCTCATCATCATCATGGACATCCTCAAGTCCAAGCAGCATCGAATAAGAAGAAAGGTGTCGACTTGGAGGACTTGTTATCGCCGCCGAAGCCTTATTATGGGAAGAATAAACCACCAACTGACAAGAAGACGAATAAGCAGCAGTCGTGTAATAATAAGGATCAGAAGGAGAGCTATAATTCGAAGGGTAATAAGGAGAGAAGAGGGCAAGGGTTTGGTTTGTTCATTTGCAGGGATTGTCGCACTGACCACGTCGTAAAACCGACGCCACACTTGGCCAAAGAGAATGCTTAGGCGCCGAGGACGAACAAGTTTCCATGCGATGAGTTCTTACTGTTTTCAGCTTATGCCTTTTTCTTTCTTTTCCTTTTTGCCCTTTTTCGGGCACAAGTATGCTGTGATTTTCATGTTATGCAAGAGATATTTGTTATGAGTTTTATAAGAAGATACGGTCATCATATTGATTTGTTTCTACAGTTGAAATTTGCCGTAAAGAAGATGACCATTTGATGAAGATGAACATTTGCTTCATCTTGTTCTTGAAGACAAAGCAGCTCAACCTAATGCCTTTCAAAATAATTACTATTAGCGTTATTACATTTACAATAGTATTATGAAGCCCATTAGAATCAATTGCCCAAGTTTTTCAGGCCCAACTTAATATCATTCAGGCCCAGTATTACGTTGATTGCGCAGCAACTAATGGAAATGTGCAATTCTACTTGGATTGAGACTGAAGGGTCAAAACGCTATTTAAAAATCCGAAAATGGGGAAGATATTAGAACAATGAATACCTATTTAATTCAGTTAGGTGAACCAAAAAGTCTCCTTTATACCATCATCACAAAGAAAAACAAAATAAAAATTTTGTGCTACAATTACGCATAGAATATAGTATATAGGCGTCTCCTACTATATTCCTGTCACTAAAATCACTACCGAAGAGCAAAGCAAGGAATCATCATGTGAACTTTAGAAAACGAACAAATTTGCAGAATTGTAAAATAATGCTGTACACATAATATATACATATGATTAATATATAAAATATATACTCGAGCGAATACATTATTTTCATTTCAACAATCTCTACTGCTCTCTCTACCTGCACAGCACGTTCCACACTACACACACCGAGTTCAAAGTCAATTAATTCCTCTAAATTATTACCATTTCGTCGTCTCCTTTGTTGTTGCCTTTCTATATTCTCTACCCTCTTCCTCAACTTGTTGTTAGTTTAAATCCTTCAAAGAATAAAGAAAACGGATAGATCCAAAGTAGAATGTTGCTCCCACATGCTCTTCTTTAATCCTTTTACTGCTTCGATTCAGCCGCAGAACTGAATTCTGAATCAGGGATGCTGAGGACAAGGCTGCTCTTATCCTTACTTGTCCTCTCCATCTTTGCTCCGAGGCCTTCTCTCTCTAGAGGTCATTATCTCTCCCTTTTTCTTTATAATCTCATGTGTGTAGCTCAGTGAATAGTCTTGGTAAGTAAGCATTGTGAGCTCCAGATAAAGATCCTGAATTTTTCGTGTTTCTTGAATCTATGAGTTCGTATGTGGTCAATGGGTTGGTTTGGAAGTAAACCATGTAGTGGGTAATTGAAATTTTATTTGGTGTCTCTCTTCTCCTTTTTCTCAGATTGAGAGTGGAGATTTACTTTCAAGAAGTGGCTTGATTAGATGTAGGTCAATTGCATCTATGTATTAAAATTCCAAACTATTTGATTGTTCTTGGAAGCTTTGATTCGATTGTCTCTTTGCTTCAAACGGCATGATCAAAGATGGGAGATTTATGATATATCAGGCATATGAGAACTGGTTTTACATTTCTTGTGTTTCCTTGATCTTCTGCTGATTTTCTGAAGCCTATTAATCCATGGACTGATATTACTTGGAAACCCTATGCCTGAATCTTTGTTTTCGTTCATTTTCTCCAGCACCATATGCATTGAGAATAAGCTGTGGAGCTCGCGAAGATGTGCACAGCCCGCCATCAAACACCTTATGGTTTAAAGACTTTGCTTACACGGGTGGAATCCCATCAAATAACGCAACCCGCCCGAGTTTCATAACCCCTCTCCTCACGACCCTCCGCTATTTCCCATTATCAGATGGCCCAGAGAACTGCTACAACATAAGGCGGGTCCCACATGGCCACTACCTCGTAAGAATCTACTTCGGCCTTGTGTCCGAACCAAGCTTTGACAACGAGCCTCTCTTCGACGTATCCATCGAGGGAACCTTAGTCTACTCTCTGCCCTCGGGCTGGAGCAACCACGACGACGAACGGGCTTTTCTTGAAGCCCTCATCTTCCTCAAAGATGGCACTTCTACTCTGTGCTTCCACAGCACTGGCCATGGAGACCCTTCGATTCTTGCGATAGAGATTCTTCAGATAGACAACAAAGCGTACTACTTCGGTGGAGGCTATGGACAAGGCACGATTCTCAGGACTCACAGAAGGGTGAGCTTTGGCACTGCGAACCCTAAGTTCGGGGCAGATTACAGTGCTGATCGTTGGGGCGGAGACAGATTCTGGGATGGTTTGGCCACGTTTGGACAAGGCTCCGATCGCGTAATAAAGACCTCGAATAGGATCAACAAGGCTTCCACTTCGCCTAACTTTTACCCCGAGGCTCTTTATCAGACGGGCCTTAGCAGCACTGATGCACAGCCCGAACTTTCGTACGTAATGGAGGTCGAGCCCAACAGGAATTACTCGCTTTGGCTGCATTTTGCGGAGATAGACCTGTCAGTCACCGGGCCGGGCCAAAGGGTCTTCGACGTGTTGCTGAACGGTGACGTGGCATATCGAGATGTGGACATTGTGAGTATGTCTGGGGGCGTTAATACTGCGCTCGTTTTGAATACGACTGTTGTTGTCAGTGGGAGGAGTTTGACCATTACGTTGCATCCCACGAAGGGGACTCATGCGATAATTAATGCTGTCGAGCTCTTGGAACTCGTTTTGGCTGAGTCCAAAACTTTGCCCAGCGAAAGTAGGTGATCGTTGAAGTCATTGAAGGCATGATTCTGAAGCACATTTTTCTTTCCATGATTTTGAAATATTCGGTTCTTGTTCTGTTTCTCGCAGTTGATGCTTTGCAAAAACTGAAGAGCAAGCTCGGTCTTCCTCTTCGGCTAGGGTGGAATGGAGATCCGTGTGTGCCTGAACAACATCCATGGAGTGGCATCGATTGCCTTTATGACAGGAATCTCAGCAAACACGTAATAGATGGACTGTAAGTATTATTTGTATAAAAATCCCATATGCTCTGTTATCATCATGTAGTAAGAAAATTGGTTTCCTTTGTAATGATCAGAGGTCTCGACAACCAAGGATTAAGTGGTTCCCTGCCAAGCGACATATTTCGCCTTCGCCACCTTCAGAGCATGCAAGTTCCATAACATTTTCACTGTTATAATTTTCGGACATCAACTAAGTCAATCTGATATATCCTTAAAATTGCAGAAATTTGAGTGGAAACAGCATTTCTGGGACCATCCCGTCTTCGCTGGGTTCAATCACCGGCTTGCAAATACTGTAAGTTTACGCCAATTCTCTTCTTACCAGTTTCAGTGCTTTGATTGGAATATGGAATCAATGTAATGAGACATTTCTTGATTATAAAGTCTCGACTTTTTATCTGCTTCACAGGGACCTCTCATTCAACCTTTTCAGCGGATCGATTCCTGAGAGCATTGGACAACTCACATCATTACAAAAATTGTAAGGAATATTCGGTCGACACCATGAGAAAAAAATAATAAAATAAAAGAACACTCTTCGAAGCAGAGTGAGTAATTTTGCTGTTACTTATTTTTATTCAGGGAGCTTAACGGAAACTCGTTATCAGGAAAAGTTCCATCTGCACTTGCAGGGAAACTATTGCATGGGGCTAGCTTCAAGTAAGTATTCGTTCAGTCGAACATCATCAATCTATTGCAGTGTTATCAACTATTGATCTCAACAAATGCATTACTGTAGCTTCACTGATAATGGAAGACTGTGTGGCATACCTGGATTACCATCGTGTGGGACCCATCTTTCCCCCGGGGCTATTGCAGGCATTGTGATATCATCTGTCCTAACACTTTTGCTTCTCATCACTTTCCTGACGTGTTGGTGGAAAAGGCGACAAAACATTCTTCGAACTCAGAGAATTGCAGGTAATAGTTTGTCTCATCGAAACTCTGTCTCCAACTAAATGAGTGTTTTGTTATTTATCCATCTATTTATTTGGTAAACATCAGCGAGAGATGCTCCATATGCAAAAGCAAGAACGCATTTCAGTCGAGACGTGCAAATGATGAGACAGCACAATCACCACGAACAGTCTCGCTTAGCTGCAGAAAACGGGCCCAGCTTACTCTCTTGATGGGTCATGGGAGAGTTTTTTTCTGGAGAGATGCATAATATAGTGAAGCTGAACGATGGAAGAAGTGTATATTATTGCAGTGCAAATCATGTATACCTGACAAATTCGACATAATGCCATTGTTTATTGCCTCATCCACAGATAGTTCTTCTATGCTAGTTGAAGCATCTTCGATTTTTTTGAGTTACAAGGTATAGCATTTGAGTTCATGACGCTGTAATGAGTTTACAAGAAATTATGACTGATTTTTTTCATTTTTTGACCTATTATACGTCAGCATTACCCTAACTAAACAAATACATAACGTAGTCTCAAAAGCCATTGTCATCAAAGCTGCGTAATAATGTTACAGAGATGGCTAATATCTAGACCAAAATTCGATCACAACCACTAGAAGGAATCGATCCAAGTACTTAACGAGATCAAGAACAGAGGATTCTCACTCCTCAGCATCTTATCACTAAATCATCTTTTAATTAAGTGATGCATCAGCTTCGTTAATATTGTTATTGTAAGCAACATCAGCTGCAGATGTGTCCATGTCGTTGAGACCCAACTCCTCATTCTGCTCCCAAGATCTCTCATATTCCTCAACTAAACGAAGTAGATAATCAATGATGAAGGAAAGGAAATGGCATTCATTAGTAAATACTTTCCAGAAAACTACAATAACTAGGGTGCAATGACGATATGCGATGAGATACTTACAGGATAACTGATGGTCGTCCTTCATGTCGTCAGTCGCTGGGGCGACGAACGAGTTAGAAAGAGCATCGTCGATGATCAAAGTCCACGATTCTTCCAAATTTTTTAACTTGAAAAAGCAAAAAAAGAATAACCAGATCAACTATAAGAAGGGAAAGGTGCATAGAAGTTTTTAACGAAACATTGTGTACCTTTTGAAGCCTCGAGCTAAATTCTTTCCACTTGTTCTTCTTACTATCTTCAAGGCTGTCCCCAAAGGTGAACCCATGCACCCTCTCCAAACCTGCAAGGAATATATGCAAGACATTTTATTGTGGTTGCATGGCATTCAAGCCATAAATGGTTACTCATGTAGCTGTTTAATCTTAACAGGAAAGGAGGAAAACATTTAGAACGTACGAGTACTTTGTTGAAAAGGAAGCAGAGAAAAGTTCAAGTATGCTTACTTCCACCAATATTGGAAATCAAGCCCTCGATAGTTGTAACAAGTCCACCTAATGTGCCAGGCGCCAGTTCTAGCTCAAGCTCGGGTATTTCCACAGATGCTGAATCCGACTACATTAAACATGTTGATTTGTTGTCATAAGATGCAAATTTGTCTTAAGAAAACAAAACAGAGAGACAAACTAATAAGTAAATGGTCAACAAAGAGACGGCAACAATCATACCTTAATCACATCGCGACTGAGATCTTTCGTGTTCTTAACCTGAACTGTTATCTTTTTACCTTTAGCAGAGATTGGCCCACCAGGTTTCACCTGCAGCATTTTGGAAGCCCTATTTTCGTTAGTACTTAGTATCAGTCAAAAGGAATATACTCCACGTGCAAAATCGCAAACATTTGAGAAGCAGACCTCAGAGTTTCGGAAACCGCAAGAATCACATGACGAAGCCATCACAATCACCTCTTGGAAGTATGGGATATCTGTCATTGTTAAGCTAAACACAATGAGGCAAAGAAAGCGAATGGTGACTAAACATATGATTAGGCTAAAGCCATTTTTGTACGATCTCCCTTCAATCTTTTTCCCAGATTCCCTTCCCCAGATATCAAAGAGAAACCACTTATTACATCAAAAACTAATTTGGCTAGGGATGTTGGAGGTACATATAAAGGATACTCGTAAGAAACATTCGGCAGTCACAACTTGTAGCACAGGCTCCACATGTCGATGGAAATGTCATGACCTGGGAAGAATATAATATAACATGATTCTTGGAAAGGAAAAGGTAACAAAACACAATACGAAACTACAAAGTAAGCCTACCTCTTCGGGCGACGAATACTTAAACAATGCATCTGCAATCTCTGCACTATTTCCCTGAGCAATAGCAAGTCGACCGCCTCTAGCTCCAACCGAGCCATGTGGCTCGACGTTATTGGTCCCTTCTCGAACATTTTCTGTCCCAGGCTCGGCTTGTGATGGGTCAGCTAGATATCCCAAGGCAGCTTGTTGGTGGGGCGTTCGCTCATAGAATGTAATGGTGAGCGATGGATCAGTAGATGGGGCAAACCTATAATGGTCATAAAAGAATAATGCTAGCCCCTTTTCAATATTAACTTCCTTTTACACAATGATTAACGGTATGACAGATTTGAAAAGACAAATAATTTCTTACGGATTCTCGATGAAGCTGTTTCCAGAAGGATCATCGAGGATTAAGGTAAACCGTGACTCTCCAGCTGCATAAGATCTGAGTTTTATCACGACTTCATCTATAGCTTTAGCTGTCTCGGGGTCTACTTTCTGAAAAAGAAAATATAAAAAAGATATCACAAAGCTTCTCATTTGAAGTAGATGTTAATGTAAAAACATGGGGAGAAGAATCAACCCTTCGCTCGTCTTGAAGTGCCTCCAACTCGTCCGCAGCTCTGAAGAGTACTCCTTCGATCTGGGAAAAATAATGATGACGAATATTGTAGCAAAATCGAAAAGATAGAGCCAAAGTTTCGATCAATGTTATGGTGGACAAGACTCATAAAAAAGATACCGTTGAAAGGGACCCACGCTGAGCTTCTGGAGGAATCTCAAAGTCCAATTCCGGAATCTGGAGAAGAAATTTAAAAATCTCACATGGTTAAAAACAGACAACTAATGGAAACAGAAAATGGTGGGTGATGAGAAATAAATGCACGCGGCGTGCCGCGAAAACGTATCAACAATAATACGAAAGCACTAGAATTTATGTCATGAATAAATTAACAAGAGAAGCTGCAGTTAAGTTCAACGCTAGTCCAGCCGTACCATGATAGTGGCTGTTTCTGATTTAACTACTTGTCGATTAAACATCTGCAAGAAAAGAACGACCAATCCAATAATTACGGAAGGTTCGAGGCAGAATTTAGAAAGGTGTTCGCTAATATTTATCAAAGACAAGATTTATTTTGTCTCGAACATGTCATAAGGAGATAAGACGAATGGTGAAGGGAATCAGCGATTAGAATTTCAAAAACCTTTTTATCACTGGAAGGAACATCCAAAACATAGTGACAGCCTTTAGGTTGTATTTCACCAGCAAATTGGACTTCATTATTCCTAAAACACAAAATAACTATGAGTCAGTACCCTTTTACCAATGGGAAAGCTCGACTTACTTGTTTGCAGAAGAATAAAAATGGTACCTTTCGCCACAATGTGGGCATTCAAAAGCTGATAAAAGTATCTGTATCGATGACACCGATGATTAAAAGAAAAGGCAAATAAACAACACAAACAATGATAACAAAAATTTCAAACATAGGATAATACAGTGTACTTCAAATTGAGTTGGGTGCCACTTAAATTTTGTTTCTTTGAGTAGGAACACACGGGATAACAATATCACACCACCATCATTAACTCGCAAGAACTTACCTTTCTGAAATGCGGAATCATAGTCAACAGAAATCTAGTGATACCCTGCAATAAAACATAAGAACTGTTTCAGAGGAATAATTAGAACATTAACAAAAGGCGACAATACTGTAAACAATCATGAACATCAATTGCCATCGAAAGAGAAACATAACCCAAGCGCAACAGAAGGACAAAAGACCAATTGGCTTCCCCAAACACAAAGACTCGTTCTTGAGAGCTTCAGAGAACAAAATTAAAACTTAAAGAGTATTAATTCAAAGAAAAGGAGCACGATACATTCTCGCCGCAGCGCATGCACATGCTCTCAACTTCATAAAGCGGAGCATCTGAAACTTCAGCTGAAACTGCCTCCACCACCGAACCCACATCGACGATTTGGTCACTGCCCTCAGTCGACAATTCCTTCGCCATAAGCAGAACTACTGCCGATTGTTGATGCCTTTCTCGATAGGTTAATTGTCAAATGTTTTTTGCTCAGAGGCGGAAAAAAGTTTTCTTCCATGTTTTGAAATTTCTTCGAATTTGGAAGTGATTGGAGTCGTAACTAGCGTAAGCCGTCTTAGCTCAGCCGGTAGAGCGCGTGGCTTTTAACCACGTGGTCGTGGGTTCGATTCCCACAGACGGCGCGTGTTTCCCACTTTTTTCTTTTGGTCTTCGGCGCGTGTTTTTCCCTCTTTTTTCCTTTTTGGTCTTTTTTATACTTTCTCATAACTTCGTTACCTCTTTCTTGATGATGATGATTGATGAATGAGGTTGTCTGTAGAAAAAATAGTGAACGTTGTAAGCATTTGTCCGAGTTTGACCAGACAGCCACGTGCCAACTGCCCATGTGCCTGGGCAGAGTTTTTTCTGTAGTACGGCGAAAACGACCTGAGAAATCTTTCTCTAAATTGCCCAGTACCAAACGCATCGCAATAATGCAATAAACAAATCACCGATCAATCATTCAATAGATTATTCCCTTCCGTTTGGATTTGATTATTCAACTTTCTCGGTTTTTGTCTTTTCACCTCTTGAGTTCCAACATCTCTAGTATTCATTCAGCTTGTGTCGATGCCCTTGCAATCGAACGTTCCCTTTCGCTATTTGCAAGTTTTATGAATCTTTTTTGGTGTTGTCGATTTTACCTGTTCTTTCTTTGTGAGTCAAGACAGATAAGGAGAGAGCGAAGATGAAGATAGCTAAGTCGCAGGTGTGGCAACCTTGTAAGAAGAAGAGGCTTTAGCATCCTACGATTCAAAGAGGAAGAAAAAAAGGCTGAAACTTGTTGGGTATTCTGAGAATCCTGCGCAAGATTGGATTTCTTTTTTTCATTTCATAATTAAAACGTAAGCGATATCAAAAGGGTTCTTTTGATTTGTCGAATAAAAAAAGGTGGGATTTGGCTGATTATAAGAAAGAACAATTGAAAGTCTAAGCAAAGATGGTGCTGTCATCAAGATCCAGCGGTCATCAGGGCAGCAGCAGTGTGCGGACTCGGGTCGGGCGGTATGAAGTTGGTCGGACTTTGGGAGAAGGTTCTTTTGCGAAGGTGAAGTTTGCAAGGAACGTTGAGACGGGCGAAAACGTCGCCATTAAGATTCTTGATAAGGAAAAGATCCTCAGGCATAAGATGATTGGACAGGTTTGTTCTTCTTTCTTTCTAAACATCTAAAATCTTCGCAGCATGATTATCTAGTAAACTCCTGATTTTTGATTGGATAAGTATAGATGTGATTGTTGATTTTATTTTCTCGAGTGCAGATTAAACGTGAGATTTCGACGATGAAGTTGATAAGGCATCCGAATGTTATTCGTATGTACGAGGTTGGTTGTTGCCATGTCAATTCTGCAATAAGAGCTTGTGTGAGGCTCTTCACTTATCACCGTATGAATCAGAAATGGTGTTTACATGTTTGATTATGGAAGACCGATCTTCTTTTGAAGGTTATGGCCAGCAAGACGAAGATATACATTGTTATGGAGTTTGTCACTGGCGGTGAACTCTTTGACAAAATCGTATGTTTGTTCGCTTATATCGATGTTCGTGTTAATGGTTATTACACTAAGTGCAATGTAGTAAAGATTACTGGTGTTTCCACTTGAACAGGCTACTGGGGGAGGCTGAAAGAAGACGAAGCAAGGAAATATTTTCAACAGCTTATCAATGCTGTTGATTATTGCCATAGCAGAGGAGTTTACCATAGGGACCTCAAGGTAAGCCTTTCTCTTTTTTTTTTTTTTTTTTCTATTTCATTATCTCTATCAATGCGGAAATGTTTGTTGGAACCTTTCAAATATTATATTTTGTGTTTGTTTCTTTATATTTAGCCAGAGAATTTGCTTCTTGATGCCAATGGAGTTCTCAAAGTCTCAGACTTTGGGTTGAGTGCCCTTCCTCAGCAAGTTCGGGTAATGGGCACGTCATAATTTTCTTGAAGAGTAATATCATGATTCTTTTTTTTTAATTTTTTTTCTTCTCTTAATATTTACCAGGAAGATGGATTGCTTCACACAACATGTGGAACTCCAAATTATGTTGCTCCCGAGGTATGAATTCGTTGCCTCAAGGACCATTTCATATCATTTTCGTCGTCTCAAACGAACCTATCTTTACGTTTTTTTTGTCATTTTTATTGTTGTAATAACACAATTGATTTCGCAGGTGATCAATAACAAGGGCTATGATGGAGCAAAGGCAGATCTTTGGTCTTGCGGGGTCATCCTCTTCGTCTTATTGTCTGGTTATCTGCCTTTTGAGGAATCGAATCTCATGACTTTGTACAAAAAGGTTACTTTTTTCTTAATCTTTGATTTATTTTTTCTTTGAAAGGAGACATAACTATGTTTTATTATCGTAAGAGGCGTCATTGTCGAAACTCAAACTGATTTTCATCTGATTGCAGATATTTAAGGCAGACTTCACATGTCCTCCATGGTTTTCCACAAGCGTCAAGAAATTAATCAAAAGAATCCTCGATCCAAATCCATCCACGGTATGATTATTTTCCCCTTTTTTTTCACTCCGTTGGAGGATAAGTGTAAAGAAACCTCACCAGAAAACCATTAACTTGAGATGCCCACATTAAACCAGCGTATCACAATTGCTGAGGTTCTTGAGAACGAGTGGTTCAAGAAAGGATACGCACCGCCAGTTTTCGAGCACGAGGAAGTTGCGCTCGATGATGTTAATGCCATCTTCAGTGAATCAGCTGTTCGTATTCTCAAAAAGCCCTTCTCTTTCATCAATCTTCGCTTCAAAGATTCAATTTTTTGTAGCTGAAATAATCCTATCTGAAATCTAGGATTCTCCAAATCTTGTCGTGGAGAGGCGGGACGAAAGGCCAAGTGCTGCTGCGCCAGTGACCATGAATGCGTTTGAGCTTATTTCTACTTCGAAGGGTCTCAATCTCGGTTCCCTATTTGAGAAGCAAATGGTAAGTCATTATTTCGAAATCTTGATATAATATTGTATGATATCAATCTCTCATCTCTTTCTGAGCTTGGAATCTTTCATATTTATTACATCATCTCAGGGACTTGTGAAGCGGGAAACAAGATTCACGTCGAAATGCTCTGCAGATGAGATCATTGCAAAGATTGAGAAAGCTGCTGCTCCTATGGGGTTTGATGTCAAGAAAGGCAACTACAAGGTAATTATTTTTAGTGGCTCGATTAATTAATTTCTTGTTCTTTGGGTATGATTTCTGATAGGTATAATCTGACAGATGAAACTCCATGGCGAAAAATCTGGGCGTAAAGGTCATCTATCAATCGCAACGGAAGTAAAAAATCTTCTACCTTCAAATCTAACAACCTACTCCAAAAAACTTAAGATTTTGACAGTGTCCCCATAAAAATGCGACGATTTTTTTTTTTTTCTCGCAGATCTTTGAGGTTGCTCCTTCCCTCCACGTGGTAGAGCTTCGCAAGGCCGGGGGAGATACTTTAGAATTTCACAAGGTATATACACAATCATCATCACATTGAACTTGATTTTTAAATTAATAGAAAGATAGTTTGTAATTTTTTTCATATTCAATTGTCCATCACTCTGCATTATTACACACCACACTGGAATATGCAGTTTTACAATAACCTATCCACTGGACTGAAAGACATTGTCTGGAGATCAGGTGAAGAAGTGAATGATGGTATGGATATGAACATATTATATATATATATATATATATATATATATGTATGCGCATTTACTAATTGCTTGACTAAGCTTCACTTGGTGTTTGTCTTTGATTTTGCAGCTCCCAGTAGTACCCAGAATCCTTGATTAAGCATATATTAAACTATATTTTTTTGCGTGTGTTTGTGTGTGTGAAAAATATGACATTTGAGCATCGATGATGTGATGGATTGAGCGAGGTGCGACTGTAATGATTTAGATGCTTATATATCTTCTATCTGTTTGATAAGTTGCTTTTAGAATTATCCTTTTAGATTTTATTGTCCGAGACAAATGACATCTCTGAATCTACACGCAATTCTCAATTTACATGAACAAAATTACGCTAAGAAATAACGGAAACATACGTCGACATGAGGGATGCTCTGTTCTTTCATGATCGATCACATCAATCTTCTTTATTAACATATTCTTGGGCATATTTCCATGGCATTGGAGACAATGTAATATAACTGCTGCAACTGCTATGCTATCCTTCATCACATGTGCTTCGAGAGACAAATGTAGTCCAAGCATCCTAAGGAGCAAACGATGTGTCCATGAAAACGTTTCGTAGCAAAAAAAAAAAGGGGGAATAATGATGATAATAATCTAAAGAAGATAACTCGCCTGGAGAATCGAAAACGCTTTATCAGCGATGTACTTCTGCGAACTAACAGCGCCTCTCTGCTGCAGTTTATCGGGATGGAGGCAAAGCCTCGCCTTTTGATACGCTTTCTTCACCTGACAAATTCCGATCAACTCAGCTATGGATCTTGGCGACCATCCACTGTTGGCCCACAAAATCTGAAAAACCCAGAAAGAAAAGGAAACATGTTGTTGTTAAGAACTCTTACACGTAAGGAACTTCTCACTTAACAGATATAGCTCAAGTTCTGACGTGGTGCAATGAAGACAGCAGCAATCGAATGTCCCCTTCTTTCCCCGTCGACCACAGCCTCATCTTCTCGTCGAGCAATGTTTGATTCTCTACATCTGAGCTTTCCTTACTGATCTGATCCATGTCCGATGAACAGAGGCTCTCTGTACATCCTTCTGAAAACTGATTCTTGCTGGGGACTTCTGCTGTGCATTACATACTCTTCGAAGATTAACGACAAGGAAGACAATTCACTCGAAAGATTATTAATTCCGATTACCTTTCGCTTGCTGAAACTTCTCTTTAGCCCAAGCGATTGCTTCGTCGATGTCATTGTTAGATTCGCAAGAACCTTCTCTGAGATCAGAGCTAATCTCAATGACGTAAGACCTTACGTTGACTTCATCTCCATCTTCTTCTTCCTCGTCATCGGCTTGTTCTTGTTCCAACTCGTCGATTTCCCTCGTTCTGAGCTCCGTGTCCTTCCGTGAAATCAAAGAAGCTTCTGAGGAAGATGATGATGATGATGATGATGATGATGGTGATTTAGTTTCCAAATCATCTGCAGAAAGCTTGAAGCTCCTAGTCGATATGGGCTCGAGGCTAACAGTCTCAGGCGAAGCGTATTTTCTACTTAATCCATATGCGTAGCTTCTCAGGCGCTCGTGAGCGTTCTTTTCAGTATCGTCCTTGGCGTGATTAGCTGTAAAAGATGGCTGCCCTCTACTGAAATCATCTTCATTCTCGACTTTTCTTGATGAACTCGATCTCCTCTGTACATTAATTGGCCTGTAAAGAAACTAACTCATCTCATGTACTATTTCCAGGAACTTAATGTCTGAAAACAATAGGACTAAAGTTTCACCTGAGTTTCATGTTGAGAAGCGATACATCTTCATCATCGTCTTCGTCGCTGTATACTGCTGCCTTCAAAGGACTAATCTCCGGCGAACTCATGGAGTTGTTGTCTTCACAACTCTCATGATCGTCGCTGACACAGCCAAATATATTGCTGTAAAACCCATCGCTGGTTTTTCTCGCCTGACCAGGAATCCTAAACTCCGGCAAGCTCCGGCCACCCTTATCCGGCGCCTTTCCCGCCGGATCCGTCGGCCGGAAAATGTCCATGTAGAAAGAAAGCTTCGGCGAAGACGAGGACTCGCTGTAAGAGAACTGGCGCGAGGGGATAATCCTCGGCGGCCCGCCAAAAACGTCGCTGAAGTCCTCGGAATCTTGGCCGGAGATGTCTGGTTGTTTCCGGCGGTGGTGCTTGGTCGTCCCGGTGGATCGCCGGTGAGGGCATTTTGGTAATTTCGAATTTGAAGCGCTGCCCATCGATCTTATTCTCCAGGGATCGTTCATTTCTCTCAAGGACAATAAAGGTGGCGACTCTTTATGTGGGCGTTTCGTAGAACTCACCTTGTGCGTTGTTTGATGAAACTCTAATGAAAATAAAAGTGTGTGTTTACGTACGTAGTGGTTTCTGCATGTCTTTATATGCTCGGTATGTATCCGTTATTTTATGTGGGACTGTTAGTTCTTTTTCCTTTTTCGATATTTTATGTATAGTATGGCTTATAAGGGAAATCGAAACAAATGAAAATAAGTGGAACCAAAAGTTGGAGGAAAAAGAGATAATAGGACTAACGTCCTTGACCACATAAAAGAAGCAGGTGAGGAAACAAATATAATGGAGACAACTATTCAATGGGACAACGACGTGCTGTAATGTCTCAATACAAGTGAAACTAAAGCCTTTCATGCCTACGATCAATACACTTATTAGTTGAAGATATTTTGCTCAGTAGCAAAATCGACCGCTCAGTTCATCGTAAATGAGTAACAAGGCCAAACATTCGAACTAAAACCTTAAAGCATCAACCATTACCACTGACCTAACACCTACCTATCTCCTGGGCTCGTTTTACCATATGGGCAGAGGAACTGAAGAATAAAAGATAAGAAAAAAGAAAGATGTGAAGAGTTCAAATCAAGGCTAGAAACTAGACGGGGTGTTGAGGGACATACGGTCCAAGAATCAAGACATCATCAGAGCTTTGTTCTTGGCTTTTTCGGACAAGTTAAACTAGGAATTATAATATCTCACACGCAATGCAAATAACGCACACATGGTTATTATATCAGAAAGATAAATCTTTTCCAAGTACCACTGCATGTTGCTCCTATGTGTCATGTGATGTTACTCTTAGCATTGGATTTACTCACCTAACTGCCTGTGTTTCAGCAGCATGAACGTACAATAATCTATCATTTGACATCAATCAAGGCCACTTATGCTATGACCGAAGATTCCGCAGGTAATCGCCAGAGTCCTATAGTACTTTCGCCAATCCATTGGCAGGAAGGGAAATATCTTGAAAATAGCTAAAAAGGGATCTAGAAAAGTTTTGAAGGTACACGTGGTCATCAATTCTTCATTGCCGAGGAGCAATGTTTCACCTTATTTCAACAACTGAGCCTTGGAATCGTAAGAGTAGAAGCAGCTCGAAGCAGCACATTTTCATTGAATCTGAGTAACGCAGAACGTACCAATAATTAACAACCTCCACCTTCAAATGAAAGATTAAAGTTGAGGAGCTTTATTGGCCAAGAGAGGGGCTACCGCGGATTCTTCTTGTTCAATCTGAGATACTCAACAATAGACAATACATCTCAAGTCTACCACACGTTTCTTAGCGGGTACAAAGATGAGCTTATGGGGCATTACAGAAAGCTATGGGTTTTACATAGCGTTAACGGGGCCAACGTTGTAAACAGTCGTATATAAATTCTCGCCCAGTTCAAACATATTTGCTTATCAAATCAGATTAAAAGCCCAAACGCCATGAAAATAATGAATTAGCTTAGACTTTCAGCAACTACTGCAAAAATTACAATTGTATATTGGCGCCGAGGATAATGAAAACGAGGTAAAATTGCGGCCTCACATACATGCGAATCTCGTACAACAATTACGTCATAGTAATTTGGTGCATTAAGTTTCGATACAATTGATCGTGCTCTTGTTTATCGACGACGTCTACACATGTCAGAAGGAAGTTTGACGTTGTTAAATTCCACTGCAATTGAAATATAACAGTAAAGAGATTTTACAAAGCGAAAAAAGAGGTAATCGAGCCATGTTTGTGTGAAATCTGCAAAAGGCCTTCAGATAGTCGATCTTTTACACATCAAATGCAATATTCAGACGGTAATTCCAGATATAGATATCAAAAATCATCATTGGCCTTTACTTCAAGACAAACATCGAGTCATCGTCGTAACTAATTACGAATGTAATCGCACAAAACGGCTCCGTGGAAGAACGGAAAAAAATCATTCCACAGGTTCCTATCAAATGCGAAACAATTGAGATTTGTTCTCGGTTCGATCATAGCATCACCGGTCATAGCCCGTAGCTACAGGTGACGTGGCATCGAACCATTTGAAATTAAAAAAAAAAAAGCAAAAATCTCAGAGACCCCGTTTCAAATCACACACAACACAGCGAAGCCAAAAACGGAAAACCCCCTATATGTTTCCCGACCGAGTTACAAGATTCCTTGTCACAGAGACAAAAGAAACGATGTGCGTCGGTGGATGGGAAGGAAAGGGCGAGATCCTGAGGCGTAAAACGCTGCGTTTTGGAGTGTCATACGGCACTTCCTATTCTTGGGTTATCTTCCTCATAGATCTTCCGAAAAAAATCGACAATTATAAAGGAAAGGGTGAGCTACGAACTAAACAGGGGAGACGGTGGGGAAGAAGAGCAGCAATACAGACCCCAATTTATAAACAAAAACCAGGGATTGACTAACGCATATGGTTGTTAGTGAGGATGAGTTTAGGGTTTTGAAGGGTTTTAAAGAGAACAATCCACGCATGTGGGCCGGATGTTAGCATACATGGGCCTCTTAAAAGCCCATTAGCGAACAAGCACAGACCGATCGAATGACACCAAAATTAAGACTAAATGCAAGAGAAGAGAAAAACAAAATCTAGGACGTTCAATAAAAAACGTGGATCCATTCCTTCCATTCCATATTTTTTTACCACATACATAAGATAACATCGACAGAGAAGGAATATCTATGAAGTTGGAAAGGCTTAGAATGAATCACCTACCTAGGCAACTCAAGGTCTGGTCTTTGATCAAGTGCTTCAGTCGTTGAGTCATCTGGAAAAGCATCGGGATAAGTAGCCAAGATCTTCGCCTTCATGTTCCTAGAGACAATAACAAAAAAAGAACAAAATACGAATGAATAAAGGACAACAACAGTTCGCGGACCACAAAACAACACGAATGAAGGTCTCCTCCCAAAAATGGACATGTAGTTATGTCATATGTGAGTTGCTTGACATGAACTTATATCCAGCAGTAAGATTACTACACTACCGATGATGGAAAAGTCCGATCGATCGCAAATCAATTTTTACAAGGATTCAAGGCACTCGACCAAATCTCAGCAGACGGGCACATGGAAACAATCTAATTTACACGTAGCTTGAAATTATTTACACGAATAAAGAGTAACGAGTAAGAACAGGTATATTTTGATACCTGAGCTTCTGAAATATGTAATCGAGGTCGGATTTCATAGACCGCAGCAATCGAGTGTTCTTAGAAAACTCAGCAGACACCTCAGCGAAACAATTCTCTGAGTAATCGTTAAAGTGCGACAGCACCGCGTTGCTGTCCTGCAACCTTCCCAATCTGCACATACGCTTAGATTTTAAGGAAAAAATCCACGCACGCGTTCTTCTAAAATTGTAAAACATACAGAGCATCGATTGAAGATAGACACATACATGAGGTGCTGAGTTTGCTTGAGAGACTCCAAATCCTTAGAATCAACAAGCGTTGTAAACTCCCGCGAGACTTCCTCCGAAGCCTTCTTAATCGACGCAGCTTCTGATTCGTTCATTTCCGAAAAATTCCGGCGACGCAGGCAAATCAAAGCGGACTATCGAAGAAGAATAAGCTTCGATATGGGCCATAATGGGCCTTCTTTAAAGTCCTTATATTGGGCTCCGATATTAAAAAAAATTCCCTAATAAAAGGACCAAAAAGAAGTTTTACATTTTTCTTTTCCTACACAAGTTTATTCAATTCCGACTAAGTTCAATAATTCAATACTAGTTTGGTTACAGTTAGGAGTAGGGTCAAACAAAGGGATCATCATGAGGCTGCAAGAGAATCCAACATCTCCGAATTAAGAGAAGGGCCCAAATAGAAAGTCAATCCATTACCTCAATCTACAAGCAACCTCAGAAAATAGCAATTACTGCAGGAGAACAGTTGATAAATAGTATTGCTTCATTAAATGTTTGATGGAAATAGAATAATAGCCTAAGTGTAATGATGCACCAATATCTCTAGCTCTCAAACGTTTTAGATTTTCTTGCCGTCAACGAGTTTCCTTTATTTATTATAGGCGGCTCTTACATAAATTGTCGAAATGCTTCTTAAACGTGCTAATAAATATCTTCAAAAGTAAAATTAAGCTTGTTAAATTAAATAAATATAACCCAAAGTCCAAACCTTTTATAAATGAGTTTTTTTTTGTTTTTTGTTCTTTCGTGTCCATCCAACCTTATCGTCATATATGCTGTCTGAACCTGCAACTGCAACAGTACCATGAAAACAAAGTTCAAGTGCACGCTCGTCTGTGCCAAAGGACAGCTTATAATTTCTGGACCATAGTAAATGTGTATGATAATAAATAATACCTCACCTTATCTAAACATATTTTATTTTTTAAAAAGACATTGATGGACGTCACGATACTTGGCGGGCCAATTATGGAATCACCGAACTAAGATAAAACCATAATATTTTACCAAAAAAAAAAAAAGATAAAACCACAAGCAAAGAGTCATAGTACGTACGCTTAGATTAAGTAGCAGAGTTTTAAACAGACAAACAAGCAGTAGCTGGGAAAAGGCGACAAAAGGAGTCCGACGATTTAAACCTACTAATTATATCATCGATCATTACTACATAATTCTACACGAAAGACCAATTCATAAACATGAAAGCCAAGCAGTGATTAGCATCTTCATCGTCGATGACCTTCCATGCAATTGCCTGCTCGTAGGAGACAGGCCTCCCCATGCCAGACACGCAAACTCCACCAGGCAGATAAGCAAAGCCCTGGAAAAACAAATCGAACATCGATTCGATTACTACAGAGTTTTTCTTCTTCTTCTTTAAGGAACATCGATCCATTTTATTACACAGCAATAACCTGATGCATGATCTTGGGGAACTCAGAAAGGAGAAATTTGCGACCAGCTTCGTCGAGAATCTTCTCCAGCATAATGTCCTGAAGCGAAACGAGGGTCGTCTCGAGCATGTCCAGCCCGGCCTGGTTTGCAAACGTGAAGACCGCAGATGCCTGCAAAAAAAAATTCGATTGTTTTTTCTATCTTCTATCGTATTGCTGTAATATTTGTCTGAGTAAATTGAATTCTCCGTGTATCTGCTCGCTTACGTTCATCTTCACGGAGCAGCACATAACAGCGTCGGACTGGTGCCACAGATGCTTCAGAAGGCCGTCGCCGTTCGCCTGAGAGTCAATCTGAAACAGATCGGCGCCGGTGTGCACCCTGAAAAAATAAATCGTATTTTGGCGTAAACATCAGCAAGCAAAAAATATTCGGAAAAAAAAAAAAAAGAAAAAAGTTGAGAGATCGCTTCAATACTTATAGCTCCTAAAGATCCAACGAGCCAAGGTGACGGCTTCGGGCGTTCCTGGGAGTGATTTGGGCATAAGGTTTGAGTTCAGTGGAGATGGAGATATTGCCATGGCTACCCTTTGAACGGAAGAAACGATGCTTCGAACGTATTGCCTTGCCATTACGGCGACGCTTTCTTGGTAATGGCTTTCGAACATGAACTGAAAAGCGATCGTCAGTACAGATCTGAGATTCTGACCGCCACTCGAATCGCCTTCGCCCGACGAACGGGCCCCACGAATGCGGCCGCCGCCGATCTCCAAGGAAGAAGCAAGGTCCAACGTTCGAGTAGGGGTCTGATTGTCCTACGTCATTCGTTATCATCGAAGAAATAGTTAGTTTTGAACTGGCTCGATCTAAGTCAAATAGAAGAAATAATGTAAAGATTAACTAACCGATTTAGCTTCTAAAGGGATGACGCGAAAGCCAGACGCTAGCAAAGGGGCGTCGTCGCCGAACGACTCGTCAATTGGGGCGAAGACGAGCTGAGCACAAGACCCGAAATTCGTCTCTTCGATCCCACTGCACAGCTGTAGATTTACGACGAAATAATAAATGCTTAGGCACATATTTATACTTCCCAGAATCGGACTTGAATCGATTTCTCCAACCTGAAGGAGGTACATGTCTCTCGAAAGGGCTAAATCCTCGGGAGAGAATGCATAACCCTCCAAGCGAACCACCTCGAGGAACTAACGAAGCAAGCGGGAAATTATACATAGTACTAAACTGAGAGTAGTTTATACGTAACAACGCACGGTTTATTTTTCTTACTACCTCCTCGTGCTCCACAGTTTGGGCGAGATGTGAGATGGTCTGAGTACTAGAGAATCCCCCGGGCCTACAGCAAGGCACGGCGTAAGCGCTGGACTTGAGAGAAGTTGCTGAGTAGACATCTACGCCGTGATCAGCCCACTCCGAGCGGTGCTCTCTGAGGAATCGAACTAGCAATGCTGGCGGGACGTTCTGCAAAAACACAAAAAAATATTTATAAAATGAAAAAAAGAATATTTTTTCACAGCCTATGATAATATCAATATGGCCAAGAAAACAGAGACCTGAAGAAGCATCGAAGCCCTTGCGCAGAGGACTCCTCCATAGGGCGGGAGTATAGAAAGAGCGCTGTAGTTGGACGAACGGGCGAACTTGTTGAGAGACGAGTTGATTGCAATGGTAACGTCTTCTACGCCGTCGCTGCCCATTATAGCCCAGCCGTCGCCGGAGAATCCATTGACGGCGTCGTTGAAGCCCCTAAAGAAGCCATTCAAAGAAGGAAGTTTTCGTCAGGAAAAAAAAGATAGTTAGAAGAAAGAGCGAGGAATATGGTAAGTCGTAAATGTTATGAATGAATTTCTCACCGACACAATCTTTGGCTCATTGCCCTTAGCACGGAGGGCTGACGGCCGCCGCTGCATTGGATTTCGCCGTTAGCCTCTTGGGAAATTTGTCTGATGTGGCGCAAGGCCTGAGGATAAAATCGTCGAATGTTGGAGATTTTATATGATAGGGAAAGGAAACATACGTCGAATTTAAGGAAGAAAGAACGAAAAAGGTACTCACAGCCAAAGTCATCTTCTGAGCGAGGATCTTGGAAGATTCGTAAAGTGGCCTCAGAACCTCGGGGACGGTCGAAACCTAAGACAAGTTAGTTAAAAACCGTTGGCATCAGACAAGACATGATCGAAAAGTACAATCTTCAGATACGAATCGAATTTAAAGCTTACGTCAAAGTCGATGTGATCGACAATGTGGATAATCGAGCCACCGCCCTCGCAGGGGCGTATGAGGTATCCACTTGGCAGCATTTCAGCCCTCGCAAAGGAAGCAATGGTGGGCCCGCTCGGGCCACCGATCGAGGCTGTCAGCGACCTCTCGCAAATCTGGCAAACGACAAGCGATGAAATTTTATAAAGAAAACAAACGATCTTTCTATATTCGGGAACGAGACATAAATTCAGATTCGTAAAAGAATCATCGAATAAAGGGAGTTCGTTAACCTACCACAAAACTGCCATCTTCGAGGGTAGTCGTGTACCTCAGCGTCCAAAAATCACGAGCAGATGCAAGAGTTGTCGGTGCATAAACCTAAGATTCAAAACATGCCATAAAAGTTAGTCAAACATATCTGGTAAACTAAAAAAGAATCAAGAAAAGCCCTAGAGATCGACGTACTTGCATGTAAACGAGTTCCATAGTCCCTCCATTTCCAGTTGGAATTGAGCTCGCAATCTCAACAGAGCGGCAGTCTCGAAACCAAGAGAGTCGATCTTTAAGAATTTCAGCAAGCTAATACAGAAAGAGAAGGCAAGAAAATTCACATTTCAAGGAAGATCACAAATCCAAGATTATGGTTTGTATTATCATAAGAAGAACCAAACTCTGAGATCATATATATTTACTATATACCTTCGCGGGCTCAAGCCCTACGAGGCCACACGCTCGTGCTGCTACGCCCCTACAGTTGCGGGAAACAGCAACGATGCCAATAGAATCCGGACCAGGCTAACAACACAGAAGTAAAGAAACAGCAAACAACCTTAAACTGAGTTAAATAACATATAAAAGAGAGATGTTACAGGAAACTATGATTGATTTTAAGAAGCTCAAACCTTCATCCCAATCAGCTGGACCCAGTCAACAGCAGTCCCAGTAGCCTTACCAAGGAACTCTGCAAGGGTCTCCTCAGCTACGGCGAGGAGGCTGAAAACAATGTATTCAAAGAAGGAACATTAGAAATCTTAGGTTTAATACTTTCGAGGTATAGAAATAGTTAACTATGATTACCCAGCTGGGGTATTAGCATCCCTCTGAGGATGCTGAGGAGTTGGGTTTTGCTGCTGTTGCTGAGAGCTCATTCCAGCAGAATCAGAGCTTGTCTCACCACCCATTGAACTCACCTGTTCTCATGGAATCATATGTTAGTAGAAAACATCAAAGGAAGAGAGCATTCAATAAGGACCGAAAAGTGGAAGGGAATCATAGCTTACAGTGTGTATTTGGTGGCGCATAACGCCATTTTCGCACACCAGGTGAGAGACTTGTTTCTGAAGACGATCGTTCTCTTCCATGAGCAGTTTGTTCATAGCACTCAGCTTTTTGTTTACAGACTGGAGCCGAGTTGATTCTTTCCTTTGCTTTTCACGGCACCTTCATGACAAAACAAAGATTCAATGAAAATACCCAACAATATATTACAACGCATTAAAAACCTCGTAAAAACACGGATCTTGATGTTATAATAGAGCTTATCAGAGCAAAGCTCGTGACAAGAAGTCTTAGACCCAGCATTCCCCAGGTGACAAAGAATTTCATCTTTTTGTTCATTTCAAAAACAAAAAAAAGGGTGTACCTTCGGTTCTGAAACCAGACTTTGATTTGCTTAGGCTCAATGTTGGAGAGAATCGGACATTCTCTGATGATCTGTTGCCTCCTCAAAGAACTGGGCTTGGGACACTCAGCGTAAACCCTCTCAAGAGCCTCAACTTGCTCAGGCGTATACCTCACATACTTGCTTGGATCCATGGCTTAGTTTTCTTTTTTGCTTTCTTGTTACTATCGCTACTCTCTATTTGCATGTAACGGGCGGACTCTCTTACCATGGAGAGCCCCCTTTATCACTCATCTATTGCAAATACAAGCTGCTTTGTTTTTTAGCACTTTCTTGACTCCTAGTTTTGCTGAGCTTGTTTTAGAGCGAGCAAAGATATTGAAAGGAAAAAAAAAAGGTCTCGGTGGTGTAGTAGCGGACAAAATGAGAAGTGTTTGCGAAGCCTTTTGGTTTTTATGTCTGTTGAAGAGAGAGAGAGAGAGAGAGAGAGAGAGAGAGAGAGACTGACTGGTTCGTTTGTTAAACCAAAGACAAACCCAAGAAACTGAGATTATTATCACTTCATGAAATCTTTATCGTTTATGTCAAGAAGATGATTATAATCTATCAAAAGCTTCATTCTTTAATCTTGGCCGATAAAAAAACACTAATTTATGCTGTCTTAATCTCTGTCCAAGATTCAAATCACAAGATATGAAAAACAAGAGACCTCAAAACGAATGCAAAGGGACCAAGAACGAATTAACTAATCAAATTTGGTAAAAAGGAGTCCTTTTTCCTCTTAATCAATGCTCCCCCCATCAGAAAATAAAAATGTCAAAGAAAATCCATCATATTTCAAATCAAAAACCATACAAGAAACAGATCCACTTTTCTCCTGCTGCTAGGAGCATCAGTTCTTTATTTGGAAACTCAAAAGACTAAGAGGCAGGCTTCTTCTTACAAGCAAAGAAAGATTTCAACAAAGATCAAGCAATAGGCATAATCATTTTCTCCACATTTAATTAAGGGATCCATATTCATATTTTCTTTCTGCCCTGCAGCCCTCCCACCGTCCAAACGACTGATACGATATTAAATAAGCCCATGTATTCATTCATTAATACCATTTTTTCTTTCTCATGTACAACTACAAAGCAAACATAGTAGTAGGAAGGAGGTGTAATAATGTTAAAATTTACATTGAAAATCAGAAACAGTGAAAAGATTAAAGATGCCAAAGAGATTTCAGAGAGGATAGCTTTATTGGGAGCAGACTTGCAGGTCCATTTATAGGCATAAGTGAACCTGTAGCTGTTATTAACTGTAGCTTCCCGTCTTGGGGAACATTAAATATTAGATGCTAAATATATAAATTTTTAATTACAATTGGATTTATTCTGACGAAGACTATTTTTTTTTTTGAGGTGCATCATTCAATTTTGACAAATATATAATCATACTAAAAAGGCATGGTTAAGTACGGTATTTAACCTGGAGCTCTTTCTCCACTTGGAGCTCTTTCTCCCGGCCTTCGAGCCTGGAGCTCTTTCTCCACTTGTTGGAGCCCCATTCTCCCTTGGTGGAGCCATTTCCGATGAATGCAAGATTCGTAGTCAAATGGCCCGAGCAAAATGAAGAGTGTCGTGAATTAGGCTTAACAGCCTTTTTTGTGATATGTTCTTTAGTTCTCGTGTTTTTAGATAGTGAATCTTTGTTTTCTGTCGGTTTTTCGTTTTTGTTGGGTGTTATTTGCTCCGTATGAGCCTTGTTTCTCTTCCAAGTTGATATTACTGGAGAGACTCTTGGGCTATTTAGTCCGTGTACTTTTGTTTATGATATTGAAGCTATCGTTTCCGGAAAAAAAAAAAAAAGTACGGTATTTAATTTTAGACACTCGTAATAGAATATCATTTTGTCCGACGGGCTAAACGACGCAGCCCAACAGGGCCCAAGCCCACGTGTTTGACTCGTCAGTATAAAAAATTAATTAATGAAAATAAATGATAAATCAAGTAAAATAAGACACTATAAAAATTGAGATATAAGATACGGATGGTGAGTGATGATCTTCTGCCTCGGAGTGACAAAGTAACATAAACTATGTACCAAGCGTGACGTTAGTAAAAATTAAAATCGCGAAATTATGGATAGCCACAAAAAGTACTAGGAATTCTAAATAATTGTCCAAATCTAATAATGATTCCATAAACATGAGATAATTATTACGTTCCATGCACACAAATGTAATATTCAAATACATGGTGGAAGACTTTTCAAAAAAAAAAAATACATGGTGGAAGAAAACAATAAATCCCGCTTATTTGATTAGTATCTCTATCTCCTTCTTCATTGCATATCTCATATACTTATTTATTTATTGAGTAAGAATGACGTCATTTATTCACCTTCTTTCATGGCTATGGCCTATGGGGAAACGGCCGACCACAATATTCTCCCCTCAAAATTATTTTCCGACATCTCATCTCATGCCCACACATACATACATCATATGTAGTAATATTATGTATGCATCTAAATAGTAGGAGTTCAATATGGTTAGATAAAAGCTTATGGACTTTCTACGTATAGGTTGACATTTGGTACAGAACAGTAACATTTTCAAAGTATCATAACCTATATATATAATACACACAAACCAAACTCTCTCTCTCTCTTTGGGCGTTTGAGGTGTTAATTTCATGTGACAAAAGAAACGAAGAGACAAACTTAACATGTCGTGATATGCAATAAATGACTTATCATAGCGCACCAAGGCAAGGTCAATGGCTACAAGAAATGATCATTAAACTCATATTAAACAATATTTATTTACACAATAGCCTTCCATTGATGTCACGAAAGTAATGCTAAATATTCTTTTTTATTTTCCTTTTTAAATCAATTACCAGTGTGGGCCAAGAAATAGGGCCACGTATGTGGGGCAGATCCACTTAGATATGTCCTAAAAAGTTGCAATATTGCGTGAGTTTGCAGAATCGAAAAAGTGTAAAGTTTCTTTCCAGCCCCAGCCTTAAAAGGCCCGGACCAGTTTTAAATTCCTTTTCCATCCTTTTCGTTTAAATATTTATATATATATATATATCTTATACTTATTTTTAAATATAGTATATCCAACAAGTAAAGTTGTGGCTTGTGTTATGGGAGGAGACGAGAGAGGCAGGGAAACTAAACAAGGATGGATAGAAAGAAAAAAGGAGCTCAGTTTTCATGCATGCCGTGAGAAGTGTGTCCCTCAAAATTTCACCTTTTTGTCACTAATAATAAATATTTAGTGCCACAGATATCATTATTCTTTTCTATTTTTGTTGCAATGATTATGAGTGACGCCAAAGCTTATGAATCTTAGTGGTCAACGATTTGATTTATTGAATGGACAAAGGAAAGTAAAACTGCATTAAGCAACGACGATTCTCTTATCAATCATTAAAGTGTCACGAAATATTGGACCACAAGCCCAACTTCTTTTATGGGTCGTTCAGCCCAAAAGCAAAAACCCTTTCGTCGTCTCCAATCGCAGCACTCATATTCTGAAGAAGAGCGTAAAACGATCGAGCGAAGAAGATGAACAAGAAGGAGGTGCTGAACTCGTCACCACGGAGTGCGATTTTTCCATCTCTTCTTCTGCCGTTGTCTTTGCACGAGCCGTACAGCTTCAAGGCTCTTGTCTGTACATCGCGCGATTCCTTCCCTGGAAATAACAAGAAAGAAGGGCTTGCACTTTTGCTGTGAACATATTGCTTTGCTACTTTGGTCTTTCAATCTTGTATTTGTTATTAGAATACGATGATGGATTATTATTGGGTATGCAATCGATCGATTTGAGTCTCTTGAAGAATTGTTTCTTTTTCAATGGTTCGCCTGAAATGTCAATGAAACAGCAACTAGTTTTTCTACCCCTCTTGATTTCGAAACGGGCTTTGAGCCCAACACATTCGAATGGGCCTCCATTACTGAAGTTCACATAAGCCCATTTATTAATATTTTTTGAACAAACAAAAGCATGGTTAGGTTTGGCTCTTGACCTTTTGAAACTCTGGTTAGTAGTAGCTTCTTGCAATGACCAAATCACTGCTGTAAAAGCCATTTCGCCCTTCAACAACCCTCAAATATCGTCATTCTTGATATAAAATTAAAATCTTTATACACATGTAAGTTGAGTTATTCTAATGATTTAACTAAATATAATCATTGAGGAGGGTACGATAGTTTTACTTGGTAGCAGCAGAGACCTGAAGGTTGTTCATTTATATGCTGTAATCGAGGACGACGTCCTTTGCGACTTTCCAAGGGATCACAATCACCCCAATTTTTATAGTATTTATTTAGAAAGCCATCAACTTGATTCTTTATATACATATATATTATATATATCTCTTTCGTTGTCGCACTATTACACCATCCTCTGCCTTCACTGACCTGAAAAGGTTTTTTTTTTTTTTTTTTCAGATCGTTGAATCATCATGGCTCATTCAGCTCTCTGTCAGGTAATTTCATAGTGAACCCATGTTTTTTTTTTCTGCGTCTTCTTCCTTATATTTCGTTGTTTGATCTGTGAATTTGGGGTAAAGCTGAGATCTTTTTGCAGGTCCCAGCCGCCGTAGCGATCAACAAAGACACGTCTTTGACTAGATCTGCTCTCAAGGTTCTTCGTTATGTTGCTATCTTTTATTTCAATATTTTCAGCTCCGTAATACTTTCTTCGATTTTATTGTCGTTGTGAATGGTTGATTTAGTTCGTCGAAGGGCGCCGTAGTGTTGTTCAATTGAAAATTTAGCTTACTCTTATGCCGTGATCGAAGTGCTGTCTTCTTCCACTGATTCGGTCCCCCTTTTTTGTCTAAACCTCTGTAAATCCTGTCCAAACTTCATTGACAGAAAAAAATTTAGTCATTTCCTCTGATGGGCAGAGCTTATTATCAGCACTAATGCGAGTTTAGCTTCTTCATCGCTGATTTTGCAGAAAGATAACGTGTCTTTTAAAGAGAAGCCATGGACAAGTCTTCCATTACCTCTTTCGTCAAGAGTTTCGAAGCCACGCTCTGCCAGTCGATTTACTACTTGCATGTCTGTGCAACAAGCCAGCAAAGCCAAGGTAAAAGTTTCGCCTCTAACCTTAGAAGACTCAAAAGAACCACCGTTGCACCTCTACAAGAACAAAGGACCCTACACTGGCACCATCATCTCCGTCGAAAGGCTCGTCGGCCCAAAAGCTCCTGGAGAAACATGTCACATAGTGATCGATCATGGCGGTAACGTCCCGTATTGGGAAGGACAAAGCTATGGAATTATCCCACCTGTAAGAGCAATCAATCAATTGTTGTTTTGATCCATTGTTAGATTTCTTGCAGCGAGTGCTAAACGTTGGGTAAAAATCTCATCTTTTTTGCAGGGAGAGAACCCTAAAAAGCCAGGCAGCCCACACAATGTGAGGCTATACTCAATAGCTTCGACTAGGTACGGGGATCGCTTCGATGGAAAGACAGCTACTTTATGCGTTCGACGCGCTGTCTACTGCGATCCCGAGACTGGGAAAGAAGACCCTTCGAAGCAAGGCGTTTGCAGCAACTTCTTATGCGACTCAAAGCCAGGCGACAAAGTCAAGATCACAGGTTATATCTGCTGCAGCGAATGAATGAACGAATGCCCCATTTCTATTATCTTCAATCTCATCTAAAAAAAAAACCGTACTTTTTCAGGCCCTTCGGGCAAGATAATGCTCCTGCCAGAAAACGACCCAAAAGCAACGCACATCATGATAGCCACGGGCACTGGGGTGGCTCCTTACAGAGCCTACCTCAGACGCATGTTCATGGAGGACGTGCCCAATTTCAGGTTCGAAGGGCTCGCCTGGCTCTTCCTAGGCGTGGCCAACAGCGATAGCCTTCTCTACGACGAGGAGTTCTCCAAGTACTTGAAGGATCACCCCGAGAATTTTAGGTACGACCTCGCCCTTAGCAGGGAACAGAGGAACAAGAATGGAGGGAAGATGTACGTTCAGGACAAGATTGAGGAGTACAGCGATGAGATCTTCGGGCTTTTGGACGGTGGGGCCCACGTGTACTTCTGTGGTCTGAAGGGGATGATGCCCGGGATTCAAGACACGCTTAGGAGGGTGGCCGAGGGGAGGGGAGAGAGCTGGGATGAGAAGCTTTCGAAGCTCAAGAAGAATAAGCAGTGGCATGTTGAGGTTTATTGATTGAGATGTTGTTCATTGTTGTTATTGCCAGAAAAGTTTCTTGTATTGTTCTGCTTTAGCATTTTTCTTGATGTATGCTATGCTTGCTATTTTATTTCTACGGATTAATTGCATGAACTGCCAACTAATAATGTAATGTTATATGCATAAACCAGCAACCTCAATGTAATGGTGACAATCAGTATCTTGATATTTATCGTGATGGTGGGGTAAAGTTGGCTTCGTTTTCAGCAGTCTAGTGTCATTTTTTGAATCGTATGCACATAAAAGGCACAACCCACAAATCCATATTAAAAATCTAATCTTTTGTCGTGTATCAATTATTATTACATCAATCACGGAATCTGTGATGCCTTCCAATTATTATTACATCAATCACGGAATCTGTGATGCCTTCCATGGCTCGGTTGTGATGTTGTCGTCAATCATCATATCTTATTCAAGAAACGATTGAAGTACCCGAAATAATTGAAGTACTAATGAAAAGGGAAATTAATAAATACTCATCACACTACATGCAAGATTCCAAGATAGGCTGTTGATGATGAATCGATCGTATTCAGATGAACTCAGATCGATTTTTTTATGACAAGAACTGATGATATTCCCAGATCGTTAATGAACTGAATCAACAGTGTGGCAATTAACTAACCGCCAATCTGATCTTTTTCTGCTTCTCTTCTCTTCTTCTCAGCGCAAGCCAAACCCACCGTGGAAGTAGACTCATCTCCGCCGCCGTCGGCTCTCCGCTCCTTCCTCCTCCGAAGCACGTAAACCACGCCGGACCCGATCAGCAGAACGACGCCGGCGAACCCACAGACGCCGCTCGCCACCAGCAGCATCTCCCTCACGTTGTCCCTCCCTCTGACCTCCCCCGCCTCGTATCCGTCGCTCGCCGGACGCCTCTCGTCCATCCACGTGTCGCTTATGTTCTTCGCCTCGGGCTTGGGAATTGAGTCGTACGCCGGCGTCGAGGGCCCGAAGAACGAGAGCTCCTCCTGCTGGGAAGCGGCGCCGTCGTTCTGAGACTGCGGCTGCTCGTAGGCCATGCCGTGGTCGGAGGGCCTCAGCTCTCTAACGCCGTGCGCCACCCCGATGAGTAATAGCGCCGCCGTGGCGAAGAAAGCACAGTAATGCAATGAGCTATACTTCTTCATCTTCAAGTTGGGCAGTCGCCTCGCCGCCGATCTTTGAGTGCTCAGATCTCTTTCTTTCAGTTCCCTTTGAAGTGATGGGAATTTGTGTTGTGTTATGGGTTGTGCTTTGTCTTCTTTTATTGCATCAAATTGTCTGCAACGATACAGTTTTTGGACGCGTGAGTTTTTGTCGGAGGAGGGAGATGATTAAAAAAAGAGAGAATTTAATGGGCCTGCGAAGTCAATACAAATAGTGGAGAGGAGTTGTACCTTTTGCTTTCAACTGTTGTACATGGAAGACGAATAGCAACAGGTAATATTTTTCCAAAAGATGTCTTTCATCAAAATGCGACAATTGCTAAGACATGGCTAGGTAGAACCGCGACTTATTGCACTTATGTTGTTAAGTAGTCTATTGTAGTGAAAAAGCGTTGTTTCCTTTTTGTTAGAAAGAGGAAAATATTCTCCTCGCGTGCGGTTTTGGCTTTTTACTCATTTGTTTGGACCACATGCATGTGATGTGCCTTACTGTTTTATTCCTTACCTTCATCTTATGTAAATGCTCTTAAGTTCATTATTCTTTTCAACTTATCTACATTTTGTAAAGAAGCATAATTTTCTTTAATTACAAAATGTCCCGAGATAATGGTTTAAATTGCATGGATAAGTATAAACAAAAACAATTTTCTAAATTTTGAACATTAGGTTGGGCTAGAATTGGGCTCCAGATAATTAATACTACGGCCCAATTCCAAAATAACCCAAATAAGCCCAATTGATACCCATAGCAATAATAACTCGTAAATGGGCCAGGTTGAATTTTTTCCAAGACTTCATGAAATCTTTTACTAGTTAGAAAGATCAAATATCTGAATGGTTGATGTAATCTTTGTTAAGATATTCATTTATAACGAATTAAATGAGATTAGTTTCGTATTCATTGCCCTACTTGTTTAGGGGCTACGAACGTGTTCCAAGAATGTGAAGCGGTGTACCAATTCCAATCTCGATCCGCTTGCATTGCCTATTATACCCTTCCGATATCAGAAATAAGACGATTTCGGATCGAGGGTAGTTATGTAACTTCCACCCTTGCGACGATTCATTTCCCCGCCGCTTACGCGCGTCACTACCGCTCTTTGAGACCTGTACCCCCTCACCTAGCTAACAGATTTCATGTTATTTTGGATTTGTTCTCTTCGTGCCCTGAAAACCCTTACTGATGATTAAGCGTTTGTTCTGCCGAATTACTTTTGGTAGTTCTGTTTTGGAAATCTCGTTACCGTTATCATGTTCATGGAGCGGTGTACGGATAGCCAGGTGTTAACGAATTGGGATTATGCTTCTTCATCCGCGAACAAATTATCAGGCAAAAAGATGGGAATGGATGATCCCAAGTCGTATTCTAAGTCACGCTGCGAAGTGGGTTTTGAGGATACTGTGAAGTTTGACGGTGTTGCGGATGTGTTTGAGAAGCATGATAAGGTGAGGAGTGCTTTGAATAATTTAAGGGATGCAACGAGGGAGCTATTTAGGAAGGTGGGTGGAGTTGGTTCGATTTCTGAGTCGATTGGACTGAGTCGATGTTCATCCCAAAAGGAGATGAAGGGCTTCTTCTTACATGAAGAAATGATGATCGAATGGCTCAAGGAAAATATAGATAGCGTCCTCTCGGAGGCGAATGATGTACTGAAGTCATCTGCTGCTGCAATTTACAACAGTCAGCATGATCGTGATATAGTCGAGGAACTTGGTGATTCAATAATGCAAACTGCGCTTAGAAGTGTATTCGAGGAGAATACATGGAAGCATGAGTCCCCATTTCGGCAAAATCGTAATGGGACTTGGCTCGATAAGTTAAAGGAAGTGTCTGAACTATTCGCCGAGTTGGATTCGATTGTCAAAGCCCTTCAAGTCGGCGATTTGGCGCATTCGCAGAAAGGTGCCTCGACATTCCTCTTCGAAGAAATTAAGACGGCTAATGAATCGAGCGTTGAAGTTTCTGAAAGTTACGAGTACCGGCCGTTGAGCCACATGTCGAAGGAAGAATTGGTGAGTCACTTCAATTCAGTTATAGCGGCGATGAAGAGAGACCATGAGTTTGCTCTGCAGCAGCTGATGGAGAAATATTTTGTCCTGAAACGGAAATATTTGAAAGAGAAGGGATCCTCCTCCGTGGCGGACGAGAGAAGCAGGAAATTTGACGCACTAAGGAAAGAGATCGCTGAAGTTATTACGAAATTGGTGGACTTCATGTCTAGAAACGGAAGTTCTCCTGCTGCGATAATCGGTGATATCGAAAAGGAAGAGATGTTAAAGACCGAAATTGACCGCTTACTTCGAGAAAATCGTGGCCTCAGAGATCATATTGCTGGCAGTCTGGACGCACAAGCTTCTGTTGAAATCTCAAGGAAACATGAAAACGACGATTTTGACATCGATTTTTCGATCACCCGAGGACTGAGCAATCTGATAATCTTGGAAGCTGTTAGGGATGCCGAGCTCAATTTGAAAGATTTGCGCCAGAAATTTCAGGAAGAAAAAGAGAGTGGAATGCTTTTGAAAGGTAGGTCGCATGAACTTGAAAATGAACTAAGAATGGAGGCGGAAGAGAAAGAGAAAATTGTTCGGGAGAAGCTAGATTTGAGTAGGATAATGGAAGAAAAAGATATACTGTTGATGGATTTTAGCGATCAAGTGAGCAAGTTAGAGGAATTGGCTACCGTTAAGCACGTAGAACTTGAATCGCTAAGAGCGCAACTAACGGAAGTCTTGGAGCAGATTGATGAGGATGAAATGGAAGTGCTTAAGCTTTATCAAAAGCTCGATCGAGCAAAAGAAGCGTCAGAACAGTTCAACAGAGACAGAGAGGCAGCAGTCGCTCAGGCGCAAGAAATGCACGACAGCCTAATGCTAAGCAGAGCAAGAGATAAAGAGCGGGAAAACGAAATGGATAAAATCATTGGAAGTGTTCATGGGCTGTCGAAGATGTTCGATGATTTCGAACGCAGAGTATCCGAGGCTATCAGAAAGAATCATTTAAGGTATATTTTCAGCCGTGATTATATGCCATCTAATTTTGTTTTTTTATATTAGTTACCTCTGCTTTACAACTGCTTACTTGTGATGACAGCTTGGAAAGCACTAGTTCCCAATTGAAAGCTCTTACCAAGACGAGTAATTTATCTCAAAGTGGGCTGATGCATGAAGAGAGGCTGAAAAGAATGTGTGCTAATCTAAAAATGGCCGAGGCTGAGGTAATGAATGCCTGCCTTCAAAGCTTTTCTATTTATGAAGAAACTTGATCTGAGAAGGGAAAGATCTTTGCAGTTACCAACTGACTCCTCATTATTCCTTTTTTTTCTGACTCAGGTTGATCTTCTAGGGGATGAAGTTGAGACTCTTGTAAGATTGCTGGAAAAGATATATATCGCACTTTATCATTATTCGCCCATCTTGAAGCATTACCCTGGGGTAAGATAAAAACATTATCCTATATGTAGTAAAACCAGTTTGCCTTCAAATTTTGAGTCGACTTTCCACGTCGTGCAGATCGTCGAGATACTTGAGCTGGTTCGTCGGGAATTGCATGGTGAACCCCCTACCTACGGAAAGTATGCATAACAAGGTAGAAAAAAGGACTGACATAAGAGGACTAGGGTCGTTGAGCATCATCAGATCAACTAACAGTAACAGTTAGCTTTACAATTAACTGGATTTTCTGTATGCTTATGTAGTGAACATGTAACAACTTGACAAGTGTGTGCAATGCAAGAAGTCCCTAGTTTTGTGTACATATTAGTCCTTCATGTAATGGTGTTCCAGGCAAACAGAGCAGCTCCAATAGCAGGCTCAACCTAAGAACAAACATTATTAACAATCATTCAATTCAAAAGAATAAACAAAACACTGATAAAGATTATGAAGCCCAAACCTCGGGTCTTATAGGACAAGCCCCAGGATAAGCCTTTGAAATAGACTTGATAACTTCTTTCCCAATATCCCATCTCTTATTAGCTTCTAAAACGCCACCAACAATCACAACAGGAAAAGAACCGCTCCCATCTGCAAGAAACAGAAATACAGCTTCATTTTTTTTCCAAAAATTATAGGTTCAATTGACATTGCAGTCGTCGGCACAGACCTTTCCCAGCTAACGACAGTCGTTGAACTACAGCTTTGACGCATAGAGACAATTCTTGAACCGCATCGTTCAAGATCTCAGTGGCCACTTGATCGCCAGCTTCTGCACAAGACACTATGACTGGGACAAGGGCTGCAATTCTCGCCCAAGAAGGGTCCGCATAGGTCCACCTGAAAATTGTTGCTTGGGTTAGTTGCTTAACTGTACTGTAACGGTGAAACGTGAATAACCAGTCAGAGAGATACCCTATGATTTCGTCTGGAGAAGGGAGGCCAAGAAACTGCAGGATACGACTTGTAAGCATGGTCTTTGACCCTCGACCATCATGAGCTTTAATAACCGCGGTCAGTGCCTTTGCAGCGATACCGTAACCGCTGATAATGCAGCAAAAGTTGTCATCAATTGCAATCCAAAATGAAAGGCATATCTGAAAGTTTCTTGAAAAATGTAGCAGTCACTTAAAGATGTTACCTGCCCCAGTCACCTAAGACAGGCCCAGCACCAGCAGCACGGGCTTCTCTACCATCTTCGGTAAACCCATAGGCAATGCAGCCCGTCCCTGCAATGAGAACACAGCCATGGAGTTTTCCCAGTGTGCCACTTGCAAGAGCTGCTACAGCATCGTTATGGACATAAATTTTTACACGTTCGGGGAATATGGTCCTGTTATAAGACAGAGCAAGACATGGTCACATTGAATGAGACGTGTAGTATCATTCATTGATACGGATTTGTATCGGTACTACTAGAATACCAACGGGAAATGACACAAACAAGTTTTGGAGCAGAAAAGAATATACCTCATCCAACCAATTACCCTTTCTTGGTCTAGTGGACTATTCACGCCAGACACCCCTAAGCAAACCGCCCTAACGTCAGTTGGATTCTTTCCAGATTTAGAAAGAGCTTCGAAAATAACTTGTTCAAGTGTTTCTCTAGCTGCATTTTCTGCAAGACTCAATTCAGCGTAATCCGTAAGTGAAAATCAAGGGAGGAAAGCACTCTAAAAAGTTCACAATAAAACTTGTGTTACGGATGGATCACGAAATCATTTATCTCCTAAGGAAAATTATAATGATCAAATTCGAACCAAAAGTAGAAACTAGCTCGAATCAGAACAGTTCAAGGGACAGCGAGAAATCAAATTACAGCATGATCGTCGGACTTCACTCAACAACCAACAAATAATACATCAATATTTAGGCGCATCAGCAATTTCACCCGCCAAAACTTGGATTCCAGAATAAAAAAAGAGACGAATAAGAAAGGTCTGAACATTCCAACAACCTCCGATGCTGTTGTGGTTAGAGCATCCTCCAACGGCGCGGCCGAGGACCGGCGGTGGACTGTGATCGGAGAAGGACGACGGCTCAATTCTAACCGGCAAACACACACAGACTGTTGATGTGGTCCCACCATCGACTCCCAAGACCACTTTATCTTCTTCTTCACCTCTACCCATCCTGTCAGTATGTCGTCTCCATAATGCAAATAACATTTACAATATAGAACTAAAATTATTAATAAAAGAATGTCAAATTTATATATGGGCCTTAGCTAAATTTTACTTAAGTTGGGCTGATTTAGGCCCAAATGCTTCAGTGAGAACTATTTTTAGTAAAATACAACTGAACCTTCCGAAGTCTATATACTAATAAAGGCCTATAGTCTATACCAATAAAGTATTTCTCTACTATCATTACCTTCTTGCATGTTATAATATAATATTACACAGCGTGCAAGCGATCCAGGGTCACATATGACGATTCGTGGAGGGTGCAGGGGCCACAACCCGGTGGTCCATATGATGACGAGGTGATCCGTAGTTATCTGGGGCACATCGCGCCCCGCATCTGGACGGGTGAGGAGGAGAGACCCCTGCTGAAGTGCGAGCAGCGGGGGTCGGTGCTTGGGAAGCTGAAGAATTGGTACTCCAAGTTCCCGCCGGAGACGCAGAGCCAGATCGATGGCACGGGGCTTGCGCCCTACTCGCGCTCGAGTAGGGGTTATATATCGCGACATCGATGGGATGGGTTATATATCGCGACATCGTTGAGCCCTACTCGCCCTCGAGAGTGTTGCGCCAGTTGGGGTACGTGCAGGTCATCCCGCCGCCGATGAATCCGCCACGGAAGGCGGTCATGCCAGTAGACCCGACGAGGTATAAGGTGCATCATTCTGTCGATGCAGCAGAACATGCTTGGCGTCAGTTCCCGTACGCCTCCATCCTCAACCTCTCGTACCTCAATCGTGCCACCGCGCAGTACCTTGGTGAAACCGTTGGAGGGTACATGGACTGGTATGAGATGCATTCTCATCGTCGCCTGCTTTTGACGGAGCAGGGATCCTCATCGGCATGCATACCCCCGCGCAGCCACGCCGACTACGTACGTAATTAAATCTTATGTCGATTTTTTTTTATATTTGTATGTGTAATCGTACGTATTATTGGTATGTGCAGTGGTACAGCACGATGTACAGCTTGAGTTCGGACATGCTAGCCAGTCTGCATCGTGGTGAAACGACGCGTACGGACGAGTTCCGACAGAGGCTGAATGACATCAACGACCGGTGGCGCCAGGCCCCTTGACGATGTTGCTATTGTCTTTTTTATCTTTTATTGTATCGGACGGATTTTATATATGTTTTCAATATTTGTTTGCATATTTATTTTTCGAATATAAATATACAAATAAATAATTCAAATAAATAATAAAAATAAATTATCCAAATAAATAATACAAATAAAATATACAAATAAATAATCCAATAAATAATATAAATAAATAACCCAAATAAATAATACAAATAAATAATCCAAATAAATAATAAAAATAAATAATCCAAATAAAATGTACAAATAAATAATCCAAATAAATAATACAAATAAATAATCCAAATAAAATATACAAATAAATAATCCAAATAAATAATATAAATAAATAATCAAAATAAATAATATATAAAAAAAATTTCGACCGAAAACAATTTTCGGTCGTTACAGTACTGACCGAAAATTGATTTCGGTCAGTACTACAAAGACCGAAAATTGATTTCGGTCAGTACAGTACAGACCGAAACACGATTTCGGTCACTACTGTACCGACCGTAACATGATTTCGGTCGGTGCTGTACTGACCGAAATCGATTTTCGGTCAGATTTTTTTTTTTCGGTCGATTTGAAATTCGAACAATGTTTTACGTTGATTTGGCTTACCATATGCGAAAAATAGGCCCTTTTCTCTTTTTAATTTCATTTAAATATCATAAGGGCAAAATCGTCTTTTTCCAGCCCTTTAGGGGGCGATAACTAGGAAAAAGGGGGCGGTGAATAGCAATCCAGTGTAATCAATTATCATAAAGCAAACAAAAAGGCATGAAAACAAAATGATTTTTGGTACTGGTAAAGATACGATGCTTCTCTTTTATCTTAAGTTGATTAGTATATTTAATTTTGATCCACCGAATATGCAACAATTATTTGTATTGGAACTGAAAGCAGGAGCACATTGTCTTAAGTGGGACATAATTGCGCCACTCTTTTATTTTTATTTGATTTTATTTAAAAAGAAAAAAGAAAAGAAAAACACCATCAATAAGTAGATATATTTGTAATAAATGGTCGATAAACACGGGTAACTCTATTTTCTATTAAAATAATACAAAGTAAGACTTCATGATTAATGGATAACTCACCCCATTGTAAAATGTCTATTTCTTCTTTAATAAATCTCCATATGGAATTGTTTAAGGAAAATAATTTATATGGTGGGAAGTGGGAACTATGAAAAAGACAAGTTCTTTGACAGCTAGGCTTTTACTATTATAGAGTTACTTTGCTCCAAATGGTGTCATGAATTCATATGCTTTAAAGTTGTTTATTTTTATGGTACTTTCTAATGTACTGAAATAAATAATCCGAGGGTCATCTTCATAATGAGACGTTACCATAAATAATATTCTAAACGGAAAATAATATTAAAGCCTGGTCTTCATGAAATATACCGTCCACTAATGTAGTAGTTCCCTAACCGATAGTAGAAGCTATTGCCCATTAATGTCCGAACTATAATCCAGGGAAGTTCTTCACGCGCCAGAGCCAACCCATCATTAATCCCTTTATCTGAATGCACGCCACGACACGCGGATAACTACTTACACTTCAAAGAGATCAATCATACAGAGAAATAAAATTCAGAGATCGTTCTTTTTTTTTTTCTTTTAACGTTGTGAGGGTTATCTACTTGTTTATCTATATCACCGTGTATGTGGGAGGTCGTAGTCGTAACGCTTCATCTCCTTATAACACTCAATTTCGTAGAATTTATTGATTTTGGACAAACTGGTGTTCAGTTGCTCACATGAGTATTTGGTTGGCTGTTAGGTTGGTTTGTAGTAAAAGTAAAAAAAAAGAGACGTTTTTGTCGTTTAGTTTTCTTTATTCCTCTGCAGATGAAAACCTTAAAGATTATTGAGCTGGTGCAACGACAGAAACTCGAAGGCCAATAGCCGTCTTGCCCAGAAATTTCAAATTCTCATCTGCCATGAAGCTTCTTCCTTTCTCTAAAGATACAATACAGGAGTGTTAGCACAGAAAGGGAGGACATTCAGTTGATTTGATCCCAAAAATTTCTTCTTTTTTTCTCGTTGGGTTTTGGTTTGGGTCGTCACAGCTCACAGTACAGTCCCTTCTTTTCCATGGCATTTCCATGGAAGAAGGTGAAGAAGAATCGGATATCGAAGCTAGTCAACGATCATCTGCAAAAATCTCAGAGGAGGCGCGATGGATCGTCGCTCGTGGTGGAGACAGGCTTTGCAACCTCGTTAGTCGATCTCTTCATCAAGAATCGCGAGAAATTGAAGGGACCATCCAGGAAAAAGCTTCAGAGCTTGCCGGCCCTGGGTGGCCGGAAAACATTCCCGGCGTCGGAACCACCTTCTCCTCCGACCAATACCCCTTTGAGCTTTCCTTCATCGCCTCTGCGAAGTCCTCTAATTTTGCCTTCACCTTCTAACGATGTTGTGGGGAATAAGAACGTTGATGAAGATGTTAGTGAAGGTTATCCCAAGAAAGTAAATGGGGTTCTTCCTTTCGTTTTGACGTTCTTTTTGGTTGTTATTCTTGCTTTGGGGACTAAGAGATTTGCTCAAGGAATAACCATAGCAGCTAGCTTCTTGTTTTTCTTGGATGATGTGAGGAAAAGGGCATCTTCTGTTAAAGCTAAAACCTTGCTGCTGAGGTTTGGGAGATTGTTGAGATCTGAGGATCAACCGAAGAAGACGACAAGTGATTTATTGGCGACGATGATTGAGGAAGATGACTCTTTAGTTCCATGTCTTATGATTTCTGAATCAAGACATGATCATGTTCGAGAAACTCAACTTGTGGAAGCAGCTGACGCAATTACAAACTGTCGTAAATTCTTGGATGGACTGCACATCGAACAGAGGAAGATACTGCAAGAGGATTCCCTGTTCGAAGCTTTTGAAGAGGCAAAGAAGATGAAGCAGTCCCGGCGAGCTACTGCGATAAAGTCAAAGATGAAGAAATTCTTGGCATCCAAGTTCAGACCTTCAGGAAAAGCACAAGAGGTTGAAAAAGATGCTGCTGCAAAAGAGGAAGATGTCTCGATTCGAACACAAGTGGAAAATGCAAGCAGATTCTCGACATGTTCTACTACTTCAACTACTCGAAAGGAGGACAAGAACAGAGCCTTTGAGGGGGCTAGAGAAAATGCAGCATTGTTATTGAACGTGGAAGAAGGTAGCAGTCCCCCCAAGGCAGACCATGGAAGGAGTTCGAGATATTTGTTGGCTGTTATCTGTCCGATTATTCTCATCGGACTTGTCCAAAACAGAGTAACCGCCTTTGTCCTCTCCTTGTCTTGTTGTTTACTGCTTAAGTTATGCAACGAATTAGCCTTAACTGTGGTTTGTTCTTATAGATAGATATACTTGCAATCCCTGTAAATCTTACGTGATATGAGTGAGGGTCTTTAGTTAATGATGATTATCTGTGTTTGTTTGTTCAACCCTTTTGACTCTTAGACAAAGTCTTGCTTGGCTGGTCAGCTTTCAAAGGGAAAACGACCACTCATCAGGCGAACTCAATAAATGAAAGTGAAGGTGCTTTCCCTCTTCTTCTCATTGATGAAAATAGAATCATAATCACAAGATTATTTTTATCAATTACAGTATGTCTAATATTTGTATTGGTCTACTATAATGTTGATATTCCTCTCCAAAAAAAGTGAATCAACGAAAGACTTGTTTTTCAATTGAATTTCTTGCATACAAATTTTCCACCATAATTTTACAATGGTTGTTGTTGTCTTTGTAAGTTAATTATACTATTATTAGATGTATTGAACTCTTGACAACAAAGCTCTTCCATTATCGAGTTTTGTGACAATGTGATCGATCTCTCTTCTAACTTTATAAATGCGCTTTGCTTTCTCAAAACACAAAAGACATTGAAATATATACCCCTCTTTCCCGTCAACTTTATCACATAAGTTGTTAAATGGTATTATTATAATAATGTAATACAATGAAAAGGTAATAAAGTGTATATTTTGACACGTCTTTTGAGAATATTTAATATTATTATAATGATTGTTTGTGATACTACCTCCGTCCCATTAATTTTATCACATTTTGCCATTTCGGGCGTCCCACTAATTTTATCACATATCCTTATTTAGTAAAAAACTATCACAAACAATCAATAAAATAATATTAAATATTCTTAAAAGACGTGTCAAAATACACACTTTATTACCTTTTCATTATACTATATTAATATAATAATATCACCTTAATATCTGTGCCCACCAATACATGTGATAAAAATAACGGGACGGACGTAGTAGTTTTTTTGCTAAATAAGAAAATGTGATAAAATGAGTGGGATGTCCGAAATGGCAAAATGTGATAAAATTAGTGGGAGGGAGAGAGTATTGAATTCCCATATGGATGGATGATATCAAATTCCGATACATTAGGCGAAATTTTCTAAAAATAGTGGGCCATATCTGAGGAGACCATTTCCATCTCATTATTGTTAGGATTAGGAAATAGCTTATTTAAATTTTTCACAAGTTATATCGAACAAGAATATCAATGAAAAAGTATATATCACACCATGCACTTGCACACCAAGAAAGCAGTATCATTGCATCGCCATCAAATAATGGATTATATTCTCAGTCAAACTAAACCACTTCAAATCACCGAAAATAAATCAAAGAAACTACTAACAAATCAAGGAAACGGCTTTCATCAAATACGTATATGAATTTGTACATATGCATACTGAATATTTGACTACTAATGCGATGCCTTGAGCTTATCAATCACGTCATTACCAACCCCAAGACTCTTCGCCAGAACATCATCGTCAATCTGAGGATCTGATCCAAAAAGCGCGTTAGCGACTATGCTAACTCCAGGATTCTGACTGTTCAAAAACGCCACCGTGACGGCGTTCTCCTCGCCGACGTTTTGCTGAAAGTGCACCAGCCCAAAGGGGAAGGCGAAGACGTCGCCGTCGTTGAGCACCTTTGAGAAGAGCTTGTTCGCCGAGGTTACGAAGCCCACGAGCACCTTCCCCCTGAGCACCGTGAGAATCTCCGACGCCCTCGGGTGGCGGTGGGGCGGGACCACCCCTCGCGGCGCGTAGTCCACGCGCACGGTGGAGATACCGAGGGTGTTCAGCCCTGGTATTTCGTTCACCGTGGGTCGGTTTATGAATACTCCGAGCGGGCTAGAAGAGGTGTTTCCGACGACGTTCAGGCCGGAGAAGAGGAAGTGATCGGCGGTGACTTGGGTCGGGTCGAGGCAGGCGAACCCATTTACTCGGACTGCGTTAGGACAAGATGTTATTTATTGGTTCGTGATGTGCGCGTGGGTGCTTGGAGAATGCCAAAAAAAATATTATGAACTTTGTATGTTTGTGTGTGGCTTAGAGAATCTTTTTTATAGGAACGAGCACTGCTTCTTTCTATATTTTTTGCTTAAACATACAATGCACGTAAGAGCTATTTATAATGCTAAACCCTCACTATAAGACAAGCAAAAAAATCCAAGTTACTTTAATTATTTTCTTTGATCGGATCTTCATTATCAGTGTTTTTCTTCATTGGCGTGCAAAGTATTCAACGCAGTAGACTTTCATCTTCTTTGTTCAGATTTCTTGGCTGCTAAAATCTTCAAAGATCTCCACGGCTCTTTGTTTATTTTTATTTTTATTTTTTTCTTTTGCTTTGAGCTTATTCAACAAATTCCTCCCTTAAGCTCAAATCCTTCGATCTTTCATTCCGAGCATCTGTTTCAAATTCTCAAACGTGCTTGTTGGTAATGGCTTTGTGAAAATATCTGCAACTTGATCCGAACTCGCGACGTGTACCATCTTCACTTCTCCATTTTTTATGTGTTCCCTGATAAAATGAAAACGAGCATCAATATGTTTGCTTCTCTCGTGATGAACTGGATTTTTCGCCAACTCGATCGCCGATTTATTGTCTACTCGTATTTCAGTTGGCTCATCTTGTCGAAAATTTAATTCCAGCAGTAAGTTCCTCAGCCATATTGCATGACAGACACACCACGATGCTGCCACATATTCTGCTTCGCAGGTTGATAGAGTCACGATTGGTTGCTTTTTCGATAACCAGGTGAATGCCGTTTTCCCGAGATAAAATACGTAGCCGCCAGTGCTTCTTCGATCATCGATATCTCCGCACCAATCGCTGTCAGAATATCCGACTAATTTGCCGTCGCTCGCCTTTGGGTAAAATAGTCCGAGTGATTGCGTTCCTCGGATGTATCGTAGAATTCTCTTAATCGCTTTTAGATGCGACTGCCTCGGATCTTCCATATAGCGGCTAACGACCCCGACGCTATAAGCGATGTCGGGTCTCGTGCAGGTCAAGTATCGCAGACTGCCCACGAGACTTCGATAATCGGTCGCATTCACTCCTTGTCCTCCCTCAAACTTGGACAGTTTTGTTCCAAGTTCCATCGGTGTCGCTATCGGGTTGCTATCCACCATTTTATTTTTCTTCAATATAGCCTTCGCATACGCTTCCTGTGACACGAATATTCCCGTACTTCTTTGCTCGACTTCGAGACCAAGAAAATATTTCATTAGACCCAAGTCCGTCATCTCGAACTCCTTCGTCATCGCCTTTTTGAAGTCGTTGATTGCTTTCTCGCTACTCCCAATGAAAATGAGATCATCGACATAGAGGGCGACGATGATCATTTCACCTCCTTCTCTTCTGACGTATAACGCATGCTCGAACGGACATTGCTCGAATTTGTTCCTTTTGAAGTACCCATCGATCCGAGTGTTCCAAGCTCGCGGCGCTTGTTTCAGCCCGTAAAGCGCTTTCTTTAATTTTAACACTTTGCCTTCTTCTCCCGATTTTGAATATCCCGGCGGCTGCTCCACGTAGACTTCCTCCTCAAGCTCGCCGTTTAGAAAAGCGGACTTTACGTCCATTTGATAGATTGGCCAACTAAGTTGTGCAGCTTGGGCAAGGAGCAGGCGAATTGTTTCCATTCTTGCAACAGGAGCAAAGACTTCATCGTAGTCGATTCCTGCTATTTGTTTGTAACCCTTCGCCACTAATCTTGCCTTGTAACGTTCAATTTTTCCTTGAGCGTTGATTTTCTTCTTATAAACCCATTTTACTCCAATAGGTTTGTGCCCGTGTGGCAATTCCACCAGCTTCCAAGTGTCATTTTTTTCAATCGCCTTGATCTCTTCGTCCATCGCCATTTTCCATCTCTTGTCTCTTACGGCTTCTTCGAAACTAATTTGTTCCGAGTCGGCCAGTAAGCAGACTAGGTGAACTTGTTCGGTTGTTTCGTACAGGTCCTGCACGCTTCGCATCCTGGGCTGTCTTGGTTCGTCCTCCTCGATATTTTCTTGAGGTGAAACTGAGATAGGCGTTGGTGCAGCACTCAATGATTCTCCAAGCGTTGTGTTTTCTTCAACGTTCCAGCTCCACGAACTTTCTTCGTCTACTCGAACATCTCGACTTACTATCACCTTTTTATTTTCTGGATCATACAGCCGGTACGCCTTCGTCTTCTCATCGTACCCAATAAAAACAAGCTTTCTACTTTTGTCGTCGAGCTTGGTTCTTTTCTGGTCAGGCACATGCGCATACGCCACACTTCCAAAAATTTTGAAGTGCGCCACGGTCGGTTTCTGCCCACTCCATGCTTCTTGTGGTGTTCGATTCTCGAGGTTGTGATGTGGACATCGGTTTTGAATATACACAGCACATTGTACCGCCTCGGCCCAGAACTCCTTCGGCATCTCTTTGCTTTTCAACATTGATCGAACCATGTCGAGTATGGTACGATTTTTCCTTTCAGCCACGCCGTTTTGTTGAGGTGAATACGGCGCAGTGAGGAATCTCCTGATGCCCTGATCCTCGCAAAAAGATACAAAAGCACCCGACATGTATTCTCCACCTCGGTCTGAACGGAGCGCCTTGATTTTTGAACTTGTCCCGTTCTCGACCAAGGTCTTGAATTTTTTAAATGTTCCCAGCGCCTCAGATTTTTCCTTCAAGAAGTACACCCACGTTTTCCGCGAGTAATCGTCGATGAATGTGATGAAGTATCTTTTTTCGCTAAATGATGCCGGCGTGATAGGTCCGCATATATCGGTGTGTATAAGCTCGAGCGGTTTGGTTGCTCGATATCCTGCATGCTTCTGAAATGACGTCCGCGCCTGTTTGCCAATCACGCAACTTTCGCAAAGCTTCTTTCCTTCATCTATCATCGGCATTCCGTGCACCATGCCGCGCTTGGAGAGCTCTTTTAGGCCTCCGTAGTGTAGATGTCCGAATCGCATATGCCACAAATGACCTTTATCGTCTAAGTCAACTTGCAAGCATCTTTCTTGAATTGTCATCAGGTTGAGTTTGAACATTCGGTTCCTTTCCATCTCGACCCGTGCAATTATTCGACCATCTTTGTTTCGAAGTTGTAGTGAGCGATCCTTCATGAACACCGAGCATCCATTTTCAAGTAATTGCCCCATGCTTAAAATGTTGGCTTTTAGATCTGGTACAAAGTAGACATCCTCGACCGATCCTTGTTTGCCATCATTTTGAGTGAAAAATATTTTTCCTCGGCCTTTGACTTCGATTTTTGATGCGTCGCCAAAAGAAACATGTCCGTCGTCGATTTTCTTTAAATCGGTGAAGAGATGTTTGTGCCCGCTCATGTGATTACTAGCGCCGGTGTCGAGATACCACAACATGTCGCTGCTTGGATTTTTATCCTCGAGCGCCATTAAGAGAACGCCATCGTCTTTTGGATCTTCTTGTGCGACCAAATTTGCATTTTCTTCCACCTTCTTGTTGGACCAACAATCCTTTGCAAAGTGCCCGAATTTTCCGCAATTGTAGCATTCAACGCTCGGTCGATTTGAGCGGCCACCACGTCCTCGTGCTCGACCTCGTCCTCTCCAATATTGGTTGTTGTTTTGTCCTTCTTTTTCATGATTGTAGCCTCGTCCTCGACCTGTGGTTTGATTGAAACCACGTCCTCGTTGGCCACGTCCTCTTCCTCGACTGTGGTGTGTATACAACGCCTTGTCGTCATTTAAGGACAGTTTCGTCTGTAGGGCCTCGTCTAAAGACTCCTGTTTCTTCTTTTTCTTCCGTTGTTCGTGAGCTTCGAGCGAACCAGAAAGTTCATCGACCGTCATTTTCTCAAGATCTTTGGATTCTTCAATTGCGCACACCACGTTCTCGTACTCGTTCGTCAAAGATCGCAAGATTTTCTCGACGACTCGGGCATCAGTTAGGACCTCGCCATTTCTCTTCAGCTGGTTGGCGATAATTTGCACTCTCGTTATATACTCGGACACGCCTTCGCCCTCCTTCATTTTCGTCATTTCGAACTCACCACGAAGAGTCTGCAACCGTACTTGCTTTACTCGATCGGCACCTTTATATGCTTTTTCAAGCGTCTCCCATGCATCCTTCGACGTTTTGGCCTCGGCTATTTTTTCGAAACCGGCCTCGTCTAAAGATTGGTAGATGGTATAAAGTGCGGACTTATCTTGTTTGCGGGATTCTTTCAGCGTCTTTAGTTGGGCTGCTGTGTACCCGTCTGTATTTTCGGGTTCGGTGTACCCGTTCGTGACGATCTCCCACGTATCTTGAGACTGGAGCAACACCTTCATTAGAATGCTCCATTTGTCGTAGTTTGATTTGGTGAGCTTTGGGATCGGCATTTGGCCAGCTGTTGCTCCGACCATCGACATGGCTCTGATACCAATTTGTTATTTATTGGTTCGTGATGTGCGCGTGGGTGCTTGGAGAATGCCAAAAAAAATATTATGAACTTTGTATGTTTGTGTGTGGCTTAGAGAATCTTTTTTATAGGAACGAGCACTGCTTCTTTCTATATTTTTTGCTTAAACATACAATGCACGTAAGAGCTATTTATAATGCTAAACCCTCACTATAAGACAAGCAAAAAAATCCAAGTTACTTTAATTATTTTCTTTGATCGGATCTTCATTATCAGTGTTTTTCTTCATTGGCGTGCAAAGTATTCAACGCAGTAGACTTTCATCTTCTTTGTTCAGATTTCTTGGCTGCTAAAATCTTCAAAGATCTCCACGGCTCTTTGTTTATTTTTATTTTTATTTTTTTCTTTTGCTTTGAGCTTATTCAACACAAGAAAGATACGGATAAATTAACACGTAAGAAAATGAAGTGCATGATTGTTACATTACATAACAAATGAACATAGTACAATAACTAAAATAACTGATAATCTAATTTACCAGAGCTATTGAAATCTGCTACGCAGAAGTCTTGAAGAGGGCTGGGTTCATGAGCAAGAACAATACTACAAGTTATTGCTATGACGATTAGTGTTAGTTTTGAGTGTGCCATTAAATTTCAATATTCTGAGTTTGAACATATAGATGCAATGTGCTCACATAGGTATATATAGAGGGGCATTGAGAAAAAGAAAAAAGAAATTGAGATCAAGAAAGCTGACGAGTTCTTTGAGAAATATGAAGAACAAAGCGGCTTAACTAGGAGAATCAGTCAATACATATATAATCAACGTAATTTACTATAATCGTAGTTGCATAGGTGTTTAATGAAAGAACGTATTCCATGACAAGCCACAAATTTCCAAGAAACATTTAAAATATAATATGGGGTGACAGCTAGAGCTAGGTTTAATGTTTTAACATAGTAAGACCATATATATCGTCGTTCGATATATATTGATACTCGTGTATTATTTATTCAATTACGAATTCTTCTTTAGAGGGAAGAAAAATTGGCAATGAAATAAACGTTTGAGCGATTATAACTATACTACGGGACACTATGTTGGGGAAGATTGCAGATTAATTTAACACAATACGTATAATATGCATGGACATACCAAGTCTTAGTAGTACATGAAGACGAAGTCCAATATAAAGCTATAGCTGGTAAATTAATATTTTGCTTTTATATTATTGTGAAAAGACCGATGGATGATGCACTGTTGGGCGGCCATGGCCAATTATGGAAAAACTGGGTCACCCTTTGGTCAATGTATTCGTTGAGATCATTATATAGCAAGTTATTGCGACAAAAAAAAAAAAAAGAAAACAATTTCAAATTCGATTCTGATAACTTTGCAATGAAGGAGATACGAACAGAGTTGTAATGAAGGAGAGAATCAACTGCAAATTTCCTTTGCTCAAATCTGCTTGTATTATTAATACACAACAATAGTCAATAGACTCATCAACTGAGTGATTAACAACAGTGCCAACGATACACAGAACTCAAATCCATCGCCACTCGGCGGAGGCAGATTTTCTTGCGGGCTCAAGGGAATGCTCTGTTCGTTCCTAAAGAAATTGTCTGGGTCAACTTCGGTCTTAATCTTCACCAACCTATCGAAATTACCCTTAAAGTACTTCACGCCGTAGACTTTCCCTTGATCGTAGCTGTTCTTACCGTTATCTGTGGTTCCAATGTCTAAGTCCCTGTAATTCAAATAAGCCTCCCTCGGATTCTTGGAAACAAAAGGTTCCATGAAAGCATAGAGCTCTCTGATCTGACCCATGAACTCTTTATCAGCTTCTTCAGTCTCATTCTCCCAATTCACAGAGTACTGAATCTTGAAAAGATTCCCAGCCCTATGAGGAAAAGGCGAATCAGACTCTCGAATCTCGCTGTTTCTTCCACCGTAAGAGTTGAAAACCATTCCCACTTTACCTATCTCAACCATCTTATCGAAAAGGGAGCTCAGCCCCTGTTTTGAAATGGGGTTCTTAACGTAGTCGGACTTTCTCTTCAAGAAGTTAAGGGAACTAAAATCTTGTTTTCTGCTGAGGAGAACGCTAGGCGAAGTAGCGTTGTCTAAGTTAGCCCAGTTAACAACTGATTCTATCCACGACATCTCCAAGCAATCTGCTCTCTTCAATCCCAGTTCTGGAAACAGAGAATCTGCGATGGGCAACAGCCTCGACGAATCCCCGAGGAACATGCCTATGAAAGTAGCGCGCACGTTCCTCGTCTTGTTCTTCGTAATGGGCTGGAGAAGAACCCTAATGAAGAGATCGCTATCCATCTTGTCGACGATCTGCTGGTACTTGAAAACAGAATCGACGGGACTATCCTCAGCGTATTTGAAGATGTTGAAGACCGTAACTACGGGTGGAACAGAGACTAATTGGATCTTGAAGGCTATGATCACTCCAAAGCTTGCTCCACCACCACCTCGGATAGCCCAGAAAAGGTCTTCGCCCATCGATTTTCTGTCCAAGATTCGACCTTTTGCGTCTACGATCTGCGCATCGATGACATGGTCGACTGTTACACCGTATTTCCTCAGCATATTTCCATAACCAGCCCCACTTATATGCCCACCTACGCCTACTGTGGGACAAACGCCTGCTGGGAAACCATGAACTTTGCTTTTTTCCCAGATTCTGTAGTACAATTCCCCCAAGTACGCGCCAGATTGAACCCAAGCTGTTTCTTCTTCCATGTTAATGTCAATTGCTCTGTTTTCCAAGAACAGCCCACGTATGCATTACAGATTAAGACACGACGAATACACACATAAAAATGGAATCTTTTTTAGGGTACCTTAGATTGAACATGTCTAGTATGGCAAAATCACTGTCCGAAACGTAGGAAACCCCATCGTAGTCGTGCCCGCCGCTGCGGATTTTGAGTTGAAGGTTGGCCCTCTTGGCGCACAGCACGGCGGCGCTGACCTGCGGCGCGTCGGTGGGCGCAATGATTAAGGTTGGCTTGCGTGTTGCGGGGGAAGCGTAGCGGCGGTTTCGTATGTGGGCTTGGAGGACGTCGGCGAACGAAGGGCTGGCCGGCGCGTAGAGAACGGTTGGGATTAGTTCTTGCGGGACTTTGTTTTCCGAGAAGCATTGGACGAATGTATCGTAAAGAGAAGTGTTCGACGCTGCTGCTGACGCGGAGAGAGCTTGCAAGAGGCAAAGAGAGACGAAGAACATAAATGGAATCTGATTGACTTTCGCCATTGCTGTGATGTTTTCGAGCTCGTTGACTTGAGATTCAGAAATTGCGCCGGTTACAGTAGAGGAGACACATGTACAGACATCATGTGAAACGTTTGTGGCGGTAAGGAAAAGCGAAGATTCGTGTCTTTCCTCGAAAGAAAATGAAACGACTATGAATATTTTTATCCTAAAAAGGAAACTTCGTAAAAATATATCCATTTTAATCATTCGGGAAACATCCGTTTGTTGTATTGCTTTCATCTATAGTTTCCACGTTCGATCTAATCTAAATGATAACAGAACTCAGTCAAACTCAACTTCACTGTAATACTTTCAAATCGAAAAACAGAGAGAGGGGGGCATATCGTATCGTTCAAGAAACAGAGTACTCAGCTACGTGACTGGAAAAAAAAATCATTTAGCAGCTTCCCATCGATCAGATCACTAACATTGTAGCATCCCAATCGAACGACGAAATCAGCACGATCAAGAGAAAACGAATCGCACGAATCACAGAGGAGAAGCCGCAGAGAGAAGGAGCGCCAGAAGAAACCATCAGTCCTTGAAAACCAGGGGATCTCCTCTCCCTCGTGGGCCCCAACGGCCGAGGATTCGCCGGTGGAGACGGTTCGACCACAGTCGTCTCGTTCGTCTGCGGCGGCGGTGGAGGCGGAGGAGACAGCGCCAGTGGCGGCGGCGGAGGTGGTGGAGCCGCGATTTCAACGTCTTTCACGTTGTAATCAAGAACGTTCGTAATCCCATGAACCGAGAAAGCCGCGTTGAGAAAAACGTCGGGGTTGGTTACCTTGGAGGAGCCGTTCACGGTGAAATTCTTGGTTGAGTTGTTAGTGACGACTATGTACTTGGCGGGCAGTAGGGTTGGGAGGCGAGTCCTAGTGGTGAGCTGGGCGAGCTCGGAGAAGGTTAGGCGCTGAGGTACGATGTGGTAAGGGATGAGGAAAGGGTCGAAGGTTTGAGAACCGCCTTGGCCTGGGAAAGCTTCGTTGCTGGGGACGAAGAAGGTGGCCGTGAGGGGAAGAGACGATGGGTTTGTGTTTGAGAGGACGTTTGCCCACCCTGTGTAATCTCCGGCGCCGAGCAGTGCGTTGATTATGTTGTTTAGCTGGCTTCCTCCTTCCTCTTCAGAGGGCGGCGGCGGAGGTGGTGGGGGTGTTGGGGAGGAGAGTGGTGGGTCGGCGGCGGAGATGCGTCGGAGGTTGATGGCGGTGGTTAGGAATGTGAGTGATAGGAAGATGTGGAGAAAGGAGTTACGCGCCATTAGATTTTTGGCTGATCTCAGTTTCTTGGAATTTGTGTTTGCAGAGACATTGTATGTGTAGAGAGAGTGATATATCAAGAATTGAATTTGTACATATATATGTACACACGTGACCGTTTGTGCGCGTTTCTTGAATATAATGGCAGCTTGTTTTAAACCGTAACTAACTGAACTCTTTCCCCTTGGAGAAGACGAAGTCGCCAGTAAATCTTCAAAGTCGCCGACGCGATCGACGAATAGTGTTTTGTGGTTATGTTATACCTTCAGACAACAATATTCAATCCATTATCTGTAATATTTGTACGAGGAAATGGAAACAAAGCCACTATATATAGCACAAACAAAGCAACTAATTATACATATATGTGCATAACATGCTTAACGTTTGCATAGGTAATCCAGTGATGCTGTAACATAAATTGCATCTCTAGACGTAAATCTATCGAAATAACAATTTCACAGAACGAACAATCTATATTCATCTTGTGAGATAGGCTCAGAGATGGCGCTTGCTGAATCACGCAGAGTTTCCCGGGACATTCTTGCTTCACCCGCTAAGGTTTTGTAGAGCTCGGAATTTCCAGCACTTGGGATTTCTTTGTCCAATACTGTTGGAATCTTTGTCTTGCATATTCCATGTAGTCGAAATCAATTTTATTCACATGCTCCTGAAGAAGACAAGAGGAAAGCAAATCAATGTTCATGAAACTTTCTTACTGCTTAAATTTACTTCGACGAATCAGCGTTTGTTTAAAGGGCAGACGATTTACCGAGATAATTCCCCATAGGCCCCAAAAGAGATGGCTTGCAAGTGTATACTTCTCCACCAGCTGAATCAATTGCTTCTCTTCAGAATCACTCGGTTGATTTCCTGCACAAACATATACTACGTCAGGTGTGTAATGAGGCATGTTCAAATGGAAGAACGATAGTCATCGGAAATTGTTATTTGGGATGATAATCATTGAAAACTGTATCGAAGTTTTGAAACCTGAACTACTGAGATAGATATGTATGAACCTCCAACGCTCCTCTAGACCTGAGTAAAGAACCCAAGTTAACGTTCCTCAATTCAATTAACATTCTCAGGAAAATTTACAACACGGAGGATATAGATATCGTACCTGGGTACTTGTTATAGTCCAAGATATGAGGGGACTCAGTATGATAGTCAGCAGCCATCTCGCAGAAGTGATTAGCAATATCAAAAGCTACGTGGTTGTAACTTGCATATTCATAATCCTAAAACAGAAAAACGGACTTAGTTTGTCTTCAAAGATACATACACTGAAAGAGAAAATTCATGGTGTGGTTAATGAAAAGAACAAGTCGGCTAGAACTCACGATTATGGTTAGCAGTTTGGTTTCTTCGTCCATCATGATGTTACCATATTGCAAATCATTGTGGCAGAAACCCACCATTTGACAATCAGTAGCCAAATTCTTCTCCAGTCCAGATATTTCATCACCCAATGCAGTCAAGCGAAAGGCCTCAGCTTCTTCTTTGGTAGCCAATTGCTTGGTTTCTTTGAGCCAGTTCCTTCAACATTTTGCCACAAAAATTCATTCGTAAGAAAGCAGCAAAATAATTACAGGGAAAGTACGCCATTAGTTATCATTTGTATCATTCTGTGAAGGAAATACATGTCAAGGGACAACGCAAGCTTACCTCAATCTATCCCACAATACAACAGTCTTGGACCCAGGCATGTCAAGAGTATGGAATTCCTTCAGTTTAGCTGCTATAAGGGCGGATATCTCAGGGTCTCGCATATCAGCTGCTGATAGTGTCTGATGTACCGAGAGACCAAAATTTTGTTACAATACATTTCGTATCAAGCGAAAAATTTCAGACAATTTTGACAGAATAAGATAAGCAAATCAAATCAGGACAGATCACAAACGATGCAGTGTTTTGTAAACTAACATATGCTGACTCTTCTCAATCAGGTACCCACACGCAATCACGCTAAATCATGAGGACAGAAAAAAAATTCAGGTCATGTGGGCAAAAAAACGTACGCGAGCTCGAATGAATTCCTCGATTCGACCATTGGCAAACCTCCCAAGCAACCTAGGTCCCTGTCCTTTCCTCGACATGAACTCGAACGTCCGAATCTCGTTCTCGCGATCAAAGAACACGTCCACTCCCTCGCCGTAGATCCTCACCAACACCTTCCTCGATCTCGGCTGCGACAGATCGCTGTTATTCGTCTGCCACTTGATCTGATACACCTCGTTCGTCATCGCGCCTTTCAGGGGCACCACTTCCAAGGCGTTCGCGTCGCTGATGTCCGACCACTGCGCCGCGAGCGACTTGAGTATCACGACTGCCTCGGCCGGGATCCGAGGATGGCCGCGATTGCTTGACGCGGAGCCCATGGTGCGATTCCGATCGAGCTGCTCAGCGTCGGCGATTTCTGATGCTTTTCCCACGCTAATACCACCACCGAAATCAATCTTTATACAATCGATTGCAGAGAGATTGTAGAAGAGAGGCGAATAGGTCACACGTAGTAATATGAGGCTGAGCTTGCGAAGCGGGCGCGAATACTCTGACGGTGCTGTACACGTGTGGCGATGTGATTTAGCAGAAAGCGCGCACGTGAGCGGCACGTGATGACGAGTCGACGTTATCATGCTCTGCTTTTGGCACGCAGGTTAATACTTTCCTTTGACTCATTCTTTCCAATTTATTCTTATTAGCTATAAAATCTATCCATTCACGTACAATACAGAAAAATACTTTTCAATCAATACATTATAAAATATGAAGAAAATAAAACTATGAATTGCTTCTAGCAATAAATTCTTCTAGAAGCCGTTCTATAGTCTTGCGTGAGGTGACTTTCTCAAATTCAAACGCTCTCACATTATCTCTTAGACCTGCACAGAAATAATACCAAGAAATCGTTTTTCGAACTTGTTTATTTAATTTAATTAAAATTTGTCTATAATTACATATACCAACCATGTTGAGGAAGATCTCTCAGCGGCAGCTTAGAAGAACCTTGACTTTGGAGGAACTCCACAACATTCTTCACTTGCTCAGCAGATTCAGCACTTACCAGAATTTCCCTCTTACAAGAAAATACAGCTTTAGTTTAACATAAGATAAAGGTGACAACTTTTATTATTATACCTTGAACTTCTTCAGATGATCATAATACCCAGAAACGACGACCAAAATACCGAGCTTTTCAGATTCTGTGCATATATTGAAAGAGAATAACGGCTCAAATGCGTGCGCTACGAATGCGAAAAAAAAAAAAGAAAATGTTTCGAAACTAACTTTGGAATCGAAGAATCTTTTTGCCCGAATTCGAATCATGAGACAGAAACTGGGAAATCGACATCCCTATCGAGCTCATCCCAACATCTGCCGTCGAGTTGCTGATGGTTTTTGGTTGGCCTGAGCTTCTCCATTTCTTGAATTCCTTGTGAAGAATGTCTTCTACTTTAAGGTCGGATACTCTAATTCCTTTGTATTTCACTGATGATGAAGAGACGACGATGAAGAACAAACTAGTTTAAGACATGAGGCGAATCGATCGTGTAAGGAAAAAATCCGCAGCTTTTTCTTACAGATTTGGTAGATTCCATTGCATCCATATCGACCAGCACCGTTGATCAACAGAGTGGCCATGTACTTGTCTTTCGACGTACTTTGTGACGTTGAGAGGTTTTCAGTATCCATAAGAATACCACCTAACTGGGAAGTAGAGAAAATTTCATAAACATAGATATGTAATATGTAGAAACAACATAGAAACAACATAGAGAGAGAGAGAGAGATCTTACAAGAAGTCTGCTGAAGCCTTGCTCAGCCAACGTCTGAATCGAAGTTGCAGCAAACTTCTCAGCTATTACAGTGCAGCACGATGCATCCTGGGAACATCGCATCATGGAATTAAATAATTGTGTTTGAATCAATATCAAAAGACAAAGTTATAGTAATCTTACATCTACAGTACAAAAAGATTCGATTTTTACCTCTCGCGTGAAGACGTTATCGACCGACGACGACGAAAAGGAGGAATCAGGCTGCAATTTTAAGGAAGAGAAGAAAGAACTGAATCATGAAGTTTGATGTCCTTCTATGGCGTGTGAAGAAACAAGAAAAATAAATATGACCTTTGTGCAGCCAAATACTTCAACTATTGCATCTCTCAGCGCCTGTTTTTTTCATCGACTATCATCTCATCGTACTATGATCAAGAGCAACAGACTTATTCAACCATATATCTGTACTGAGGAAGTCTTTTATTACCTCTTGATCAGAAGGAACCTTATTACAGTCGACCAAAACGAGCTTGAGGCTCCCAAACAGATCATAGTAAGAAAGATCAATCTGGTAAAAATGATCAAAATAAGGAGAAAACAGATATAGATGGGAAAGAAAACATGTCAGCTTATTACTACCTCGTCGATGAAGATTAAGGCCGACGTATCAACAGAGCATGAATTAAGCAGCCATGCAATATCAGCACGTGAATCTAAATCGCCCCTCTTCATGTTAACGACGGGCACCGTACAAAGCGTTCTGCTCTTAAGAGTCTCGTGGAGATAATAAGCGTACAATATCGTCGAAACCACAGATCCCACAACTGAAACGTAACAAAAGTGTGTGTGAGAAAATGAGTCGCAGACAAATTTCTTGTCTTTTTCAAACTGAATTTACCAGAGGGACGGGGCCCGATCACAGCATGCAAGAACTTTCCGGAAACACCAGCATTCACTTCGCATCTCTTATCCCTGAGATATCGATTCAGTTTACGAACGCTTTCGCAGGCTTCGACGAGTTGTACCTTAGGCGATGGTCCGTAGTAGAACAGTGCAGCTGATGGAGGAAGGGGGACATCAGACAGATCTGTCTGCTTTTTACAGACATCATATTCATATGTCTTATTACTATCCAATTCAAGCATTATTGAGCCGTAAGGGAAGAAGTTTTCAGTTGGTTCGATATCGGTGGAAGCTTTTGGCGTTTCTTCGAGTTTTTGGATCTCAAGTATGTCTAAGCCCGACTCGAGGACTATGTCTAAGGAAGTAGAAGTCTTAACATCATTGGGTCTTCCATCTACGTCTTCGACGATCGCTTTCTGCTCTTGAAGCTGAGATGATGCTTTGTTCTTATTGTTAACCGTAGCTTCGCCTCTTCTCATCCCATCAAAGAAAGGGTTGTCTCGAATTCGTACGTATGTCTCCTGCGCCATTGAGATGAAATCGAAATGAGAGAAAAGGAGGGCATTTGTTTTGTTTACATCGCCGGAATTTTGACTCGATAAACAGAGCCAAAAGATCGCAATGGTTTCTGCAAAATCCTCACACCCAAAATCATTGCAGAAATCAAGAGCAGAGATTAAGAAAAAATGATGCACAGATAAATGAAAGGAGGGTATCACCTTGTGAGGTATTGCAGGTGAATTGCCAGTGGTACGCTTCATTACCATAACTACACAGAATCAGCCGAAGGTAGAAGAAAACACGGACATGCACAGCTCAACTTTGGAATAATCTCTTGGGGGTTGTAATAATCATAGTGATTTCCGCCTCATTACACGCTTTGTTAACATTAGTTACTTCCTTGTTTTTTCTCCTGAATTTTCTAGGTTGAGCTCTTGGAGTTTATGCAGACAGCTGCAGTTTGGCTTTACATGAAATGAATAAGCGTCGTATATAATAAAGTAATTTATGCAGGCATTCTTTTTTCTTTTATAATCAAAGCGGTAATTCTAGGCTGCTGCATCTGCGTTCACAAAATCTTGATTTCAAAACCTTTTTATTTTTTCCAGATTGTTGAAATCCCAATATTTTTAGACGGTGAACAGAGATTCACTGGACTGGTGCTGACGACAATTCTATTTCTACCTTTTATTTTTGGAAAATTTCATTTAATTGATTTCATCACATAGCCTCCATTTCTCTTCCTTTTTTAAGATCATCATTGCTTAGAAAGTACAGTAAATTACGAATAAAGAGATACTACCGATCACTATTCTTCCTCAAGATTAAGTAATTACGGAGATCCTCTATTTTCTGGCAAATTTAATTTTCTGAAGATTATTTATTCCTTGGAATTTATTATTTCTCAGCATTTAATTTTCCTTGACAGTACTGTACTCCCTTTTCACCTCTATCTATAAAATAGCCCATCATACTTCCCTCACCACTCATCATAGCACAAATCGTCCTCAATTCTTTCCGTTTGCATGCACACACAAATACACTCAATAAAAAGGAATAAAGTCTCCTTGTCTTTATTTATTTTACATGTACTGTAATGAAATGACGAATTAGCTAATTTTAAGGAGACATTTGATTTAATAAAATTGCGACATGCCTGGCTCCATGTATGCCTTTCGACGCTGCGAATTCGATCGAAGGGTTTTCTCGGTCGTAAGGCGTAGATGGAGTCAAGCATGTCCCCCATCAAAATCGTCTCTTTTATTTATATATTTCTCTTTTTTTTCAGAGCATATTTATCGCTGTAGTGATAAATTAATAATGGTGATTCTTTTAATTCTTGGTCGAGCATGGTGTGTTTTGATGTATATTTCAGCAGGTGATGAAGATGATGACGATGGTTGATGAAGTAATGAACGCGAATATGCTCCGTACATAAGACAAGAACCAAGAAAGGCGTATTTAGGACAAAGAGACACAACAGTGTACTATCTTATCTGTCTATTCATTCATTTTTCTCTTTTGATACCTGAGAGAGGAAAAAAAAAAACCATTATTAGTACGCTACACCTCAATAATAATTCTAGTAATGTACTTTCGATTCTTGAACCAATCAAGATGGGCCCAAGCCCATCATACTTTGATATAAATGGGCCGATCCATGTAAGACAGGCCCAAGCCCATCTGTAAATGCTGCTCTGCTCTAACAAAAGCCTATAAGATTTTATTTTGGAACTATATTGGGTTGGTTACTTGTATTTCTTTCGCTAGAATATTACCCCCTCCGTCCGGCTAATTTTATTTTTATCACACTTTTTCATTTCGGGCGTCCTAATAATTTTGTCACATTTTCTTATTTAACAAAAAACTATCACAAATAATCAATATAATAATATTAAATATTCTTAAAAGACGTGTTAAAATATACATTTTTTTACCTTTCGTTGTACTATGTTATTATAATAATGCCACCTTAATTTGCGTGACCAATAACTTATGTGTTAAAGTTGCTGGGACGGAAGGAGTATTTATATGAATCTTGAAATGTGAAGAACTCGTAAATTACGAAGTGCCGAGGAAATTTAAAAATATAAATAGGAATTGTAAATCGGTGTCGAAACCCCGTGAATAATGTTTGTATAATCGTACATATTGAATAAAGAATGCAAATATAAGAAGAGTATCTCACTTCAATGACATGTTGGCATGTTCTAGAGAATAAAATAAAATATCAAAGATCAATTTGCCAGACAGCAAACCAGGACTCATGCCGGCATTAGTCACATCTCACATTTTCGAAATTCTAATTTATATCATACGCACATAAGCTAGATATATTACAACCTTATTGCAACAACATTTAATGTTCTCGACGTGACAACGATGATGAAGCAAACATTGATGAAAGAATAATACTGCATATTTTAAAATTTTATATAACATCCAATCTTGGGATCTAGAAATCTAAGTGCGTATGTGTGTGTATCCCTAATACAATGGCAAAAATCACTCTCTTTTCTTTTCCGCCAATAGAAGCAAAGTAAGGTAAATTTTTTCTTCACATGGAGTTGGCCGAGAAAGAATCCTAGGGAATATACATTTTTATCTCTTTTCATTTAAAATTATTCTTTCTCACATGCATCAAATGTTAATTGCAAACGCATATCTTGCTGCCAATGTTTCTGTTACTATTTTATAATTTTTTGTTTCGTTATACATATAGTTTATCAGAAAAATAATAATACGCGTTCCTTATCTTCTCGAGGCGATGAGATGGAAGAATCAATTCTTAATTGATGGATTATATTCCTCTTATTAATAGTTGCCTTGTCGACGGTCCATAAGTCACGATATTGACTTGGTAATACAAATATTTCGTCACATTAATATAAAACGAAAGAGAATTAAAATAAATTGGGGGCTGTGCCTGCCTACTAAATCAGAGCCGTCCACATAGCCAAGACGGACGGCGGCGATCGGCCGTGATTGGTGAGGTGGCCGGTCGTCATATGACAGCCGACGTCAGCCGTGTGGCTGCCGCCTCGCGTGCGTATACCAAAACAAACAGAAAAAGACTTTCTGAAGAAGAGCTTTTAATTTAATATTTAGGGTTTTTATTTACTTCGATTTTTTGATAAACAAAACCAGATAATCAAACGTAAGCGTCGAGGCGAGGCAGGGTTGTCAGTATTTTGATGATGATGATGATGATGATGATGAATCAATTCACGATAAGAGTTCTAATAATAATCGTGGGATTAAATTATAGTCGCGGATCACATGAAGGGATGCTTCTATATCAATTATTTGAATTAGAATGAGGACAAAATGAGGTGTCAGAGAATCCTAGTGAAATTAAGCTTGTTTTATTGTGAGTTCTTTTTATTTTTATTTTTGGTATTCATGCAAGAAAGTGGGGTATGTGTTGTCTCTACTAATTTATATCGGACCATCGGTATGGATTATTCATTTCATTTTGTGATGGACCACCATGATCCTACCGATCGCTAGTTTTATAAATAATAAATCTGATTATATATAAATACTATAATTTTCAAATACATTTAGTATATCTAATATTGAATTTTGTAAGTTTTCTAAAAAAAAGATAAATAAAAACAAAGCATTTTTTTTCTGGCTGGAGCTGGACCAAGACGAAGAAGAGACTATATATGGTTTGTCCGAGAATTGCGGTTACTTGCCACCTCTTTACTTTCTCATCACTCCTTTTAAAAAATGACTTCTATCTAACCCCAACTCAATACAAACAACAAAAGGCATGCCCAAAGATTAGATAGATGGAAAGAGGGAAAAGGGAAAGAACAAAAAATACACTTATAAATATTAGGTCTATTAACCAGAAACAGTTGCACGGATTTGACTCTTTTGATGTGTACATGCATTATTAAAAGAACCATTAATCCCAACCAGCTAAGACTAGAGAACCCTATTATATTAGTCACATTATTAACTTCGTTTTCATTTACATTTTCTCTCCCTCACCATCACCACCTCCAATCTCTTCTTTACTTGCGTATAGAATAATAAGACCTGTGTGCTTTGTCTTAATTATTACCAAAAGTCAGCTCCCTTCTCTCTCCCTCCCTCTCTCTGAGCAAACCCCGTTATAAATCAACCCTAGATAGAACCGTGCATGTTCTTGACGTTTGTTTGGTGCTTCGGAATCTGAAAACAAGAACTAATTAGAGCTTACAGTGGTCATCGTCATCATCTTCATCATCAAAAGCTACATCTATACTATGTGCAGCAACTTCTTGGAGAGAATGGAGAACTACCAAGGAGACTTAACAGATATGCTGAGGGCCACCTGTGGGAACAGCGCCGCCGCCGCCACAGCAGATAATTCCACGTCGACGAACAAACCAGCTTCAGACATTAATAATAATAATAATCAGATACCATCGCCTTCTCTGCCCGAATGGCCGTTTGACCCGATTGGGTACCCATTGGTCGAAGATTTCGGCGACCCATTTGGCCATCTGAGAGATGATCCACTCCTCCTCGGCAGCAGCGCCGCTGCTCCATCTTCGAGTAGCTTCTTTCACTGCGACGAAGATCGAACGGTGAATATGGTTCAGAATAAAGCTGAAGACTGCGCCGTCGTCGTCCACGACCAAGAGGCGCCGGGAACGGCGAGGACGCCGCCTAATATCTTCTCGAGGATGCTGCAGATCTCTCCGACTGGTGCTAAGCTGCCACTTATCTCCGACGAGGATTTTGGGTCGTCGCCGCCGATGAGATCAGCATCTGCTCTGAGAAGTTCTGGGAATCAAACGATGTCAGTGGCTGGTAATGATCATAATCATCGCTATCAAGGATTGAGTATTGCTCCACCTATTAACAGTTCGAAAGCTAGTTGCTTGGTGGAGAGCTCTGCAGCTAATAATGTGCAGATCTCGTCTCCGCGAAATACGGGCATCAAGAGAAGGTGGGAAATATTATATCTTTGTGCATTATTTTCTTCTTCTTTTTTTCTTCATCGGCATTAATTGCATCAAAGAAAAAAAGAGAAAATAAGAGCACATGTGTTTCCGTGACGAGATTCCGTCAGTTGTTTAGTATCTCAAAGCTCGTACTTAGGGTTTTCACCCAGTAAATTTTGCTATTACATCAACCAATCAACACGATGGCTTTGGTTCAAAAGTCTTCTATATCTGTGCTTTATATGACAGTGTTGTCTTAATATATTATGTCCCTTGACATAGCTTTCATGCAACTGTTGTCTGACAGAAACACAGACAATCAAGAATCGTCTTTCACTATAAACACCAGACATATAAATACTACGTGAGTTGATTGTATTAATGATTAAATTCTCAGGAAGAGCCAGGCGAAGAAAGTGGTGTGCATACCAGCGCCGGCGCCTGCAAATAGCAGAGCCAGCGGAGAAATTGTGCCGTCGGATCTTTGGGCTTGGAGGAAATACGGTCAGAAACCCATCAAGGGTTCACCTTACCCAAGGTAAAATATTATAATATCATGTAATAAAACTCGTATCTTTAACTCGTGATATGTGAAGGCCGAAGACAAATCTGCTGAATGATTGATTATTCGCGTTTGTTTTCCATCAACCACTATTTTGACTTGGCTTTTTAACATTAATGTTTTGGATTATCTTGACTTACTTTACATTTTACTTGCCCAAAGTCAGCCTCCAATATTTAACTCGCGCGTGCCTCAAGCTTGAAATTATGACTAGATTATTACATGGCACTTGGCAGTAAAGTACTGAAAGGAAGACTTTCGAACAATGTGAAATATCTATGGGAAAGACCTTCTTTTTCTTAATGTTGACAATTAGGTATCAGTTGAAGTCCACTTGCTAGGGTTTTACGACAAAACCTTCTCTCTAATTACATCTCAAGCTTTTTCCTTGTTTCTGACACAGTACATTTAATCTTACATACATATATATTATTAATATATGTAATAATATATACATACAGGGGCTACTATAGGTGTAGCAGTTCAAAGGGATGTTCAGCAAGAAAACAAGTGGAGCGAAGCCGAACAGACCCAAACATGCTTGTCATAACATACACTTCCGAGCACAATCATCCATGGCCGACACAAAGAAACGCTCTTGCAGGTTCCACGAGGTCTCAGCAATCCAAGAACAGCATCACTAACAACAACAAGACGAATGCTTCATCAGCACAACAATCGAAAGCTTCTCAAAACTCTTCAAGAGCTCAGAAGGCAGGAGACGAGCAAAACCACCTTAAACGAGAGCCATCATCATCAGATCATAATAACCACGAGACGATGGGAATAAGAGCAGCAGCAGAAAACACACAGCATTTACAAGAACAGAAGCTGTCTTCGTCTTCGTCCGTGAAGGAGGAGATTAACATGGAAATGGAGGATAGAGAGTACATGATGGATGAAGGGTCGTTTCCATTGTCGGGCGGTTACAAGCCATCGTTGATAGATCACAATGCCGAGGATAGTTTCTTCGCTGAGTTGGGTGAGATTGAGGCTACTTCTTTCGATAATATGCTGTTCGCACGAGGTTTTAGTGGTGCTGAAGCCGATGATGATCATGGAAGTGATGGAGACAAGGGTTTGAATTCATTCAGCTTCTACGACGATTGGGATGGAGGAGCAAATAATAATGATAATAATAATACGTCATCTGCTGGCTCACCAACTAAGGATACATGAAAAGAAAAAGACAGTTTGGACCATCAGTTAAGAACAGAAAGAAAAATTGGTGTTTGGTGCAGTATACTTCTAAGGGTAGGCAATGCATGATATTGGGCGAGCTTTCTTTCCACTTTCGTTCCTTCTTTCATTCCTTCTTATATCGTTTCTTCTTCCTTTTTCATATTTTGCCTTGAACTTCTTCACCTCTTACCCCTAGCTAGCTAAATATATAGTATGCACATGTAAACATCTCCCTTTAGTACTCGAGGAATTAAACTAGGATTAACTCTTATGCCTGGGAATGGAACAGCTAGCTACTGCGAGGGAGAGCAGATATACGTTTCATCATCAACATGCATTTGTGAAGTGAAAGAAATCGTGTTTTGGTGGATGGGACAGAAAGTTGAGGAAACAGAAGGTTTCAAACAGTTAAAAGAGAAAAGAGTTCACTATACACATCTGACAAGACATATGGATATGATGTCTCAGTTCAGAAGCTCTATCTCATCTTCTCAGTGGGACGACAAGTTATTGGCCACTAGTAATGGTAAAACGTTACTAATCAATCGTATCGTATCGTATTATTACTACATATCACACTGTGTAACTCTATCATATGGGCCTACACATCATGGAGTAGAGCTGGCTTTTGGTTCCTCTTCTTTCTGTTCTGTAATATTTCCTATTTCTATACATGTAATTCGTGATATTTTATGTTTAAGTTCCTATGAGGTCTCTATTATGTATTCGTTATTACGCAGACGCAAAAAATAACTGAATACAAAGAAAAACTTAGCAATAAAACCATATTCTTCCTATGCAAAGCAGGCATTCAAGAGATCAAAAAGTGAGTTGAGGATCCGTCGTATCACTCAACCTACCTTAAGATACACGAACTTTCCAACTCAAGTTAGAAGACGAAAAAGTATTAAATTTAAAGTTCGGTTTTATTGTAGGAACAGCTATTGTTGGTGGCCATGCAATAATAATGGACCATATTTCACTTTTCTAATATCATTATGCTAAAGTTGAACACTAAAGTCATATTAAACTGTTTGGTCAGATTGATCGATGATGATGATGAGTTGGTGTCTATATTATTCAACAAAAACTATACCAATTATTTCCAACACGAACACCCGAATGAAAGCATATATATAAATATATGCATTAGACCTGGGATTGTGGAAAATAAATTTGTAAGATTTGTATATCTAAATGGAACCCTTTTGGGGCTGCCTAATTTATTATCGGTGGTAAATAGGATGATTTCAATAAATGAGATGAATTAATTATTAAAATACGACTTGACTTGACGTGACGTGGACATTTTGCCGCCATCCAATATGTGTAACGGCAGTTAGCAGTGATACGTTGTCGTTTGGCAAATCGCAGCTGGGCCCAAAATCCAGTGATGAGGGGGACATTACGTAAATGGAAACTCTTGGAATTCAGCTACCGATCAAGATTGCGAGTCGCAAGCAGAGTGACGATTCACGGAACTTAGCTGCGCAAACGAATATGCCGATTAAGAGGAGTTTGATCGCGCAATGTCTTCTTACTAGGGCGCAATTTAGTCGAAGCCGAATGTTCTGTTCGGCCTCGAAAGTGTGTGATGGCGGCGTTTCAATGGTTCAAGGTGCCTCTAGAGGTATCGGCCTCGAATTTGTGAGTTCGTTTTCTTTCTCGACGTTCTCATTGATGCACATTGCTTCAAATTATGTTAGTGGCTGAAATCCTTATTCGAAGAATCTTGGAATTGAGATTCCAGAATCGTATCTGCACTGCGTCTGTTCTTTATTTGGGATGCTAGTGAGTTCCCTGGGCATCGTCTTTGAAACTTATTCAGAGCTGAATGCTGCAAAAGAAACACTATTGTTTTTCAATTGCATGACAGTGTTATGCAGTTATTATGCCTCAAACGAATTTGTTTCATCATACATTTTATCGATTTCTCAGTAGTTCATTTCGCTCAAGCATTCATTTTCATCTTTGGCTGCTTTATAGGTGAGACAGTTGCTAGAGAATAACAATAAGGGGCATGTTGTGGCAACATGTCGCAACCCCACTGCCGCAACGGGGCTGCTCGAATTGAAGAATAAGTTTGACGATCGCCTGAATATATATCGACTCGATCTCACAGATGATAGCACTATAGAGGTAACCGTTACTAATCGATCCACGTGTAGTTATGACTCGGAGCATATATTCGAGTATCATAAAGTGTCTTTTGAATACCAGGGTTGCTGTAATTGTCTTTTCCCTATCTTGCTTTGTATTCATCTTTGTCTCATGGAACAAAATATTGATTTTTAGGAGGCGGCCAAGTATGTGAGAGATAAGTACGGTTATCTCAACCTTCTAATAAATGCTTCTGGCATCCTCTCAATACCTGATGTTCTGCAACCAGGTAATGCTTAAATTCAAGATTATGGGGTAATGATCGAATGGCTCGTCCTTTTTGTCATATAGTTGTGAACTAACTCATGCTTGATCAGTACAGAAACCACATTGAGCAAAGTACAGAGGAATTCACTTCTTCTCTCCTACGAGGTCAACGCTGTTGGTCCCTTCCTTGTAATAAAGGTACTAACACTGTGGAGCAAATGATTGGAATCTTTGAAGGCTGACTGATCAAACGTTCCACTGATTGATACCTATTGGTTTAAGCAAATGTGGCCTCTGCTTAAGATCGGCGGTGGCAAAGGAACTGAAAGGGACCATGCCATCGTTGCCAGCATAAGTGCAAGGGTGGGCTCTATCGGCGACAACAAGCTCGGAGGCTGGCACTCGTATCGAGCATCTAAGTCGGGTCTTAATCAGCGTAAGAACTTTAAGCAATAAGAAGCCTACGGAAGTATTATTTACTTCCAATGCAGATTATTCGTTCCTCTACCATGCTATTTGTCTCGCCTTTTTTTTCCTTGCGCAAAAAAGTGGTGAAGACGGCGTCGGTGGAGTTTGCTCGCAAGAAAGATCCAACCGTTAGCATTCTGCTGCATCCCGGCACAGTGGATACCGACCTATCTAAGCCTTTTCAGAAAAACGTCCCGCCTGAGAAGCTCTTCACCAAGGAGTTCTCCGTTCGAAAGTTACTCAGCATCATCAACGGTGCTAAGATGTCTGATAATGGCAAGTTCTTTGCGTGGGATGGTCAACAGATTCCCTGGTAAAAATAACTGCCAGTTTATTCGATTTGGGTCGGGTCGGGTTAATGAGTTTCGACTGTTAACCTCCCGTTTGGTTTGCAAGATTAACCCAATAATATGTTGTATCAAAATAAATGAGCCCAATGTTAGAATAGCTGCTGCCTGATAAATTAATCAGATTAATTATATTGGGCTGTTATAGTGATGATTATGTTGGGCCATATAATTGCTATTATAACGAAACCTGCGGTTAACTGAAAATAGTTAATGAACGTACGTGGCAACATGATCCTACATTCACTCAACTAAGTTGCTTAAGATTCGATCCTTTGAATTGAATTTGTCAGTCAACCATATCCATTTCTCTGACATGGTCTAAACAGAGATCGAAAGAAACTCGGAACTTAGTTTTGCTTGGTCACTGCCCTTATCTGAAATATAATTAGGATTGATCACTAAGAAAAAACGTAACTGACTGGGTCAAGAATGTAACTGGGCTGATGCTGGAAAAATTGCTTGCTAACCATTGGATTATGATCCGTTTACTAGACTTGTGGGATTAAGCCGAAAAATTAAAAAAGAATAGGATTAAGATCCAAGATTAGACAACTGTACATATCTTAAACGTGTCTCTTTTGCTTCGAAATTCCTTCATGTTTTAATCCAAGACTCAGGCCTGTTTATTAAAAGCACTGCAAGGGCTTCAAGATACTCTAGTTTGTTCAGTCTATCTAATGGATTTGTCATCGATGGGTTTTGCTTTTCAAAAACCAAGTAGTCTTTCAAATGAGTTTAAAATAAGCAATCAATGATTATATTAGAGGATAATTATAGTTGAAGAATGGAAATCCAAATCGATCAACAATATTTTATTCAATTAGAATCCAATAGTCGCGTTCTTTGCAAACGAGAAAGGAGTTTACAAGAGTGGACTATACAAGACATGATATGCCTATATTGGAAATTGAAATCAAAACATGAAAAAGAAACTTTCTATCTAAAACTAAATCAGCAAAAAAAAACGAGTATAACTATCATAAAATCTGTCTGTCTTCTTCCTTTTGCGAAACCAGCAGTCAAGCTTGGTTATTGCAATGTTCAAGATTCTTCTTATTAGTCAATTCTTGCACGTATTCCTTCGGAACCAGACACTGCTCTGCAGAATACAGTTTCTCGTGAATCAGCGTAGATTCAAGCAAAGAGTGCAACTCTTCACTTTGAAACCGTATTAGCCGTCCCTCGTTATTATCCTGCATGCAGTGAAATAATCATCTCATGTCAGAAACGTATTAACCCTCTATTTCATTATTACTAGAAAAAAAGAAAGAGAAACGCTTCATATATATTACCTGACGATGATCGGTATCACAAGATTCCATGGATTTGAGGACTCCAACTTGAACCTGCAAGAACTTGATGTACTTATAAGCAGACTGCAACATCTCAGCAGTGTTCATCTTCTGTCCGCCAGGGACGAGCTTTCCAAGCTCTTGAGTCTTCTCCGTGATCTTCCTCCTCCTTTGCCTCGCCGCAATGCTCTGTGCGCTGACGTTTGTTTCCTTTACATTCGTGTTCATCACCATCTCATCATCACATCGTCGGCCATTACTACATCCATTAGTATTGCAGTTATAAGCAGTTGCTGGACAGTGGGTAATAATATCAGACATCATCGTCATAGATCCTTGCGCTGGGGTGTTATTACTGATGCTATTCTCGTATGGGAGGACAGGGTAGTTATGGAACTCGTGAAACGCAGGCTCGACGAAGGGGTTATTATTCATGGTGGCAAATAGAGGAATATCGCCGTCGTCGAAGAGGTTGCGAGGGTTTTCAAAGGAGGAATCGTCGCAGTTAGTGAAGTGATCTTCGAAGTTGATGTAATGGTGATCGTACGAGGGCTTGTGGCGCTTCGGATTTGGAAAGGAGTAGTCTGTGATTTGATCTTCTTCGTAGTTACTGTAATGATCGTAAGTGATCAATTGGCGCTTGTTATTCAGGTTTGGAATATCTATGATTGGTTCGTCATGAAGTCCTGGTTGTTGAGGGAAGAAAGGCTGCTGCGTCTGAGAAGTGAACAAGTTGGACGGCGGCGGCGGCGGAGGTGGTGGAGGTGGTGGTGGGAAGTCGGATAAAAGGGTGGTTAAGTCGTTTTCCTTGAGGTATAAGTCATCAGTGTCTAACAGAAATTGCTCGATGACTGACAAATCTGGGGAAGTTAAGTCATCATTACGGTGCTGTTGAGACAGCTCCGCCGCCGCCGGAGGAGGAAGCATGTTCATGTCTGAGGAGCCAAGCAGTTGTTCCCAGTTCGGAAAGTAGCTCAAAGCCGCCATTGTTGACCTTGAGGAGCTGCTGGTAATTATTACTGCTACCTGCGAGAAAGTAAAAGTGGGAAGACAGAAAACGTTAAAGAAGAAAAGAAACGAAAAGACCGAAAGATGTAAACTAAAATGGTGATATCATTTCTGTAGTTTAATCATGCATAAAATATATGGAAATTAATAAAAATGGAGGGAATGCTTTGTTTGTAGTATTAATCGAAAAAAGGAGACGGAAAATTATTATACCTTAGAAATCAATGATTATTCCCTTGCTAGACTTGAATTTAGTAATATGAAGCAGACGACAGATATAAAACTGCCACGAGCGAATGAGAATAGAATCTGAGCAAGACTTGGTCAGTCGTAGTAAGAGAAAACGATGAAACGTGGAATATCATTTGATCCTATTTTTTCTCGAAACAGTTACAAGGACAACCGTTTGCTTCACCGTACGTATTATTATGTCTTCAATGTTCTCTGTCATTCATTTTTCTTTAATGACTTGTCTCATGTTTTTTGATTATTTTTTTTAATAATTTGCCCATCGTAACCGCTCCATTAATTTTATTAAATTGCAACTCATGAGTAAGCTGTCTTAAAACAACGTAATTATTGTGGATGAATGAGTGAATATGAATATATATTCTTGTGACAAATATTTCTTCTTTAACTGATGATTTAATATTTATCTAACGTCAAAGAATGCAATGTCATGCGAACTAAAATAAGTTTTATCAAACATACAAAGAAAATATAGAATTTGGAAACGACTTTTGAATTTGATGTAGATATACAGTATATGGATATTTGTGTTTACTTGACTTTAAGTATGCAGCTTTCATTTCCAAAGGGCACCAAAAACGTCATAGAAGTTAGAACGAGATAATTGTGACTCGGTCCCAAAAATCTTCTTTATTCATGATTTAGTACTTACTCATTTTGCAATTTGCACAATACACGTGGACATGCGTTCTTTGAAATGGATACGATGCGATACGGTCGTTATGCAAAAAATAGCGCTCTCAAATGTCTCTTCAAGCTATCGTCTCCACGCCCTCACGCTTTGTATGGCCTGGCACTAGCTTAAATGTACAATCTTTACACCATCTGCGAAGTGTCCTGGCCTATCAGCTTCTATCTGCCTCGAGAATTGGGTCAGTCGATGATGGGTTTAAGCTCCTTCCTCGTGCCATCTCTTCCAAGTCGACGGGTTAGTTAATCTTTGCTAACATTGATTTCTACTTCGTTCAATTTCTTTTTTTTGATGAAGTGTGGATATGATTGTCTGAGTCGTGGTAATTTAAGGTTTTAAGCATGAGGCGAGAGGCCAGAAGAGTAAATCTGTTGAGCTTAAACGAAAAATTGAGGATATTGGGATATGTCCTGATTCATGTACGCCTGGTTCATTTGATCTTTTCTACTGTCCGAAGGTATAAGTTTCCATTCTGTGCTTCACTTCGTATGAACTGCCTCGGATGTGAAAATTGCATTTTACGAATTTTTCTTGTGAGACAGTGCAGGGGAGGAAAGTCAATTCACAGGAGCCTTTCGGTTCACATAAGCGAAAATTGGTAAAAGAAAAAAAAAAGCATCTCATTATCGATATCTTAAATTCTTGAGGAGAAAAAAAAAAGCGTCTGAATTTGTTTAATACAAATCCCAGGAACTCTGCAATGTGGAGATGTTTTGATATACAATGTGGATTTTCTGGGCAGGTTTAGTTATATGTTTCCTTCCTAATATGTTAAGGCATAATCCTTTTTCTTCAGATTGTGTGATGTCAGCTGCAGATCCTTGCAGACACTGAAGATTATTCTTACGCTGGTCCGAGCAAACGTGGAAAGAACAGTTCCGCTCACACATTAGCTATGGATAGTTTGAGACTTCAGATGCTCGATGACGAGGTTCGGCCATATATTTCCGATCATTGTAATTTTATGTTTCTGATTCTTGAATAGAAGAGTGCTTTATCCAGCTTATTGCCTAATGCTATAACGTAGATTCGACTGAAAGGTTGCATAAGTTTTCTGAGGAAGTTTCGATTCTTACTCAGTTGCTTGCCTACTTTGCTGGAAGAAAGATCTCGAGGGAAACCTTGCAAAGAAATAATGTCATGCAAGTAGAAGCTGACGAGGTCGGGTTCCTTATTTTACGTCTATTTCAGATACTTCGGAGTAATTTTATACGCCTCACTATTGCACCATTTAACCGAAATGCTGAAATTATATTTTTCTTTTCTGCAGAAGATTATTGCGTTCACTTATATGCATAATGGATTGCTCGTGGGATGCAAGTACCGCACCATTGTGAAGAAGTTTTGGCAGGTATATGTAGATGTTGCAAGTTATATACGATTCGGTTTCTTTTTCACTAAATTATATATTTCCAACGTTCAGGAGAAGAATACAGAGAAATGGCTTTACGGACTTGACGACATAGCCGAAGCAGATGAGATAATCATAGTAACAACTCGAATACCTTAATATAATCACACAGATATGTTACAATGTCGAACGATTAATTAATCGCAGGTGGAAGGTGAATTGGATAAGCTATCACTTGAAGAAGCTGGTTATTACAACTGTGTCAGTGTACCTTCTGGTGCTCCTCAAGTCGTTTCCCAAAAAGAGTTACCATCTATTTATCAGGTTGTTATATCTCAAATCTTTATGTCATACTCATTCTTCCATCTATTTATTCTTAGAATCCTTTTTTTTCTTATGGGAATGTCACAACAGGATAGAGGCTTTCAGTACTTATGGAACTGTCAAGATTATCTTGACAAGGTAGGAAAATATTGAAAGCACTTCTCTCAACTCAGCTATAGTTCTTTTGCTTATATACGTGCGATGATTTCTTTACAATAAAAACTTCTTACCAGCCATCGCGGATAATTTTGGCTACTGATGGCGATGAACCTGGCCAGGCCTTAGCAGAAGAGCTTGCTCGTCGACTTGGGAAAGAGAGGTTTTCCCAGATAATAATTTCTTACCTTCAACACAAAATTCATTGACATGTGACTTTTGAATCTTTTTTTACACCGTGCTATAACTTTTACCTATCGTGAATGCCAAAAGATGTCGGTGGGTACGATGGCCAAGGAGAGACGAGTCCACATGTTTCAAAGATGCAAACGAGGTTCCCATTTGAGTTCTTTACATCGATCGTTTCATTACACTGTAAAAAGCCAATCTTTTGCTCGTCGTAGATATGATGATCGACGTTTGTATAAACAGGTTCTTGAGATTTTGGGCGCGGAGGCTCTGAGGGATGCTATTGAAAACGCGGAATTTCCATCGCCTGACGAAGTTGCGCCATTGTAGTATTCAGTGTTGAATATCAATATTCATTGTTGTAGGGTTCAATGGTGTAATATTATAGATACAACTCAACTGAGGACGTTCTAGCTGGGAATGGAACTTCGTAGGTTGTCAAGAACGTGAAAAATGAAAGTTTTCTCATTTGATATTTTAATCATTTCAATAAGTTGATATGTAAGGAATAATATATTACATTGTGATTAAAAGGGAAAACAAAAAGAAATATAATGACTAAAAAGAAAAGGCGCCTTTTTTAGAAGAAAAAACGAACGATATATCGAAAAGGAGATTTGCTCAGCAAAAAGGTGACCGATATCGGAAATCCATGTCTTCTTCAGATCCAGACGGCTTGATCTCGAAAGCCGATGGCATGTAATTGCTTCGCCTATTTCGAATTCTTGATTTCTTTAATTTTTTTTTTCGTAACCATCAAAATCGTTGCTTGAATTTGCAGGACGAAGCTCACTCTAACGAGATGGACATCTGATTGGAGAAGTGCAACCGCTTTATTCGAGCAAGCAGGTAGGATTTCACGAACCCGCAATTCGATTGAAGCAATTTCCTCCTTTTACTTGGCTTTTTTTTCTTTTTTTCTTTTTGATGTTGAAATTTAGTTCGTACGTGGCAGCAAATGCATATAGAGTTTCGAGGAAATACGAGCAAGCAAAAGAAGCATTTGAAAAGGCTTCAAAGGGACAAGAAATGCTCTCTTCGTATCCATTATCTATGCATTTATGTACTCTTGAATAATGTTCAGTATAGGTTTGTTTTGTGAATGGGATTAGTATGACTAATTTGGACATTCCAATGAAATGAGTTAGAGATTTGGTGTGACCTTAAACAAGTGATTATACATTGGGATGCTGCAAAACATATGGAATCAGCTGCAGCGTTAGCTAAGGAGCTCGGAAACTTGAATGAAGTGTCCAATTTTTACAGGCGGGCGTCTGAATTGTACGTCGAGTGCGGAAGATCACAGCCAGCATCAGATGCCCTTGCAAAGGGTGCTCGGTATGGCAAAGATTTAGCTATTTACTCACGCTAGCTAGATGTTTATGCGTGCATTGTTTTTTCTTACCTGGTTGGTAGAGTAGAACGATACCTTATTATGTATTGTAATCGCTGATAAATAATGCATGTTATTGCTTTTGTCAAGGGCTTTAGAAGACACTTGGCCTGATCAAGCTGTACAGCTCTATAATGATGCATGTACTGTTCTTGAGGATGATGGGAAGGAGCAAATGGCGTTCGATCTCTATCGTGCTGCTGCAAATACTTGTATAAAGCTTGAGAAGTGAGTTCATATGCCTCTCCTGCTAAGAACACACTAGTTTTCAAGGACATAGCAATGCAGCACCTTTGAACTGTATTTTAGTAATTTTTTTTTTCCCTGGATATAGATATGTAGATGCTGCAACATTCTATCTACGATTGTCCTCAGCAGCTGACAACTACGCATAGCCAGGCCAAGGTTTTCTCATCATGAGGTATCTGTCTTTTGTCCATTTCTGAAGCAACTAAACTAACAAGAGTTGTATCCAACCCAGTTTAGAACTTTTTCTTGATGTAGGCTTATCTGAGCGCCATAATTGTCTATCTCTACGCAGACGATTTCCCGCAAGCAGAGAAGTGCCATAACGATTGTTGCCAGTGAGTAGGCTTATTTATTATCCATTCTTTCATCTCAGTATATATATTTTTTATTTGTTTATGTTCTTGGCTTATCTTTCGTAGGATCGAAGCATTCTTGTACAGCGATCAAAACAGTGCTGCCAACAAACTCCTCAGTGCATATATAGACGGTGACGCTGAGGTGATCAAGCGCGCCGCTCAATCGAGCATTATCTCAAATCTCGACAATGTGGTGAGTAAATACTTTTCTCCTATTTTTTTTTTTCGAAACCACACAGTTTTTGTTATATATCGACGTGCCCGATGCATAAAAGATTTAGGACATCGATCTGATGAAAGGCTTTTTATGTGTTTCGGCAGGTCATTAAGCTTGCAAGAAAATTGCCTGATAGAGATATCACTGCACTGAAGAGGGCCGAAGCCGACGACCAAGAACCACTTGATGAAGACGATCTTACATAAACATAGCCATCATATATTTAAAATCACATATTTTATTACAAATTCCACTTGATTCGCTTTACTTTTTCTTTGCAGTGAATAAATTTCTCTGGATTGGCTCATTTTCGAAAGCCCAATCATTGGGCCCATATTTTCATGGGCCGGAGTTTTTAACGGGTCATTAGTCGAAATGGTCAGATTGAATCACGAATACTTTCAAAAGAAATACTATCTCCGTTCCGTTATTTTTATCACATATCTTGGTGGGTACGGATATTAAGGTGGTATTATTATAATAATATAGTACAATGAAAAGGTAATAAAGTGTATATTTTGACACGTCTTTTAAGAATATTTAATATTATTATATTGATTGTTTGTGCTAGTTTTTTCGCTAAATAAGGAAATGTGATAAAATTAGTGGGACGCCCGAAATGGCAAAATGTGATAAAATAGTGGGACGGAGGTAGTACAAAAGAGGACAGCTGTATTCTATTGTATTGTAATTTGCATGCTATGCTAATTCTAAATCATTATTATTCTTCGAAAACGCAAATAGTTTCAAATTTAGATATTGACGACAAGGCCCAGGCAGGCCACGTGTGTATGAAAATGTGGGGGATCAACGTCACGTGCAGATAGATTCCACGCTCTTCTCGAGATTTGCGCCCTAGATATTTTATTAATTAATTATTAATCAGATTCACTTTCATTATAAATATTCTTCTTTTAAATAGTATATGACTAATATTTATTGTTACTACAATCATGTGATAATCTCACCTAATCCGTGCAATTATGATTGAAATTTGAAATGTGACCCACGTTTATACATGAATTTCCACTTTTGGCCCTTTGGGCACAAATCTTGCTTGGCTTCTCACGCCCCATTTATAACATAGCTGTCGTACACAAAAGCTCCTCACTCCACTCAGGTATCTCTCGATCCTTTCGACTTTTCCTTCTATTTTTTCGTTTTCTTTACGACGTTGTGCTTTCTGCATCGTGGCTTCGGATGCGTTCGTTTTCGTTGTTTTAACTGGTCTAATTGAGCTGGCTTGTGCCTCCTTGCAAGTGAAGAGAAGAGTCCGTCAATCTTTTGTCATCACTTGGTCAACCGACGAGGTTTTCTAGTAGTTGGGCGTAGATCTGGCAGCGAATCTGGTTACTTTTGCTCTCCTTTGTGAATTTTCTGGATTAAAACCTCATTTTGAGTTTCAGAAGGGAGAGCTGATAGTTTAATGTTGTCTTAGTTAGATGCTCACGGCCAGCTTGTCCATGAATTTGAAATGAGCATGGAATGAATTAATTGGAAAAAAAATAGGCTGAATGACCTCTGTTTTTCCATTTTTGGCTTGGAGCCCTTCCCTGTGTGTATGAGTGGAACTCTTCTGTGATGTGCAGAAATATCTAGTCGCTTCTAATTAATCACCTAGATATCAGACGTGCAATGTGCTTCCCCTTGCTTTTGGCTGGGAATCTCTCCGATTTGTCTGCTTTTGTTGTTTTCCCCCTACGAATAAGCTTGTTGTTCCTTATCCTATGAATCAGTAACAATATTTTTATGTGATGATTGAATTTTCACATACGGTCTTGGTTCTGGTGATGCTGGCTTTGATTATTCCTAGACACTAGTAGACCTGATTAATGATTTACATATGCTGCTATGATCTGAACTTGTCTCATGTTTTCTACTTGTTTCAATGGCTTTGTAGGCCTTCCTCTTCACTTTCCCAGAATGTCAGATCTTGAGGCCCCACTCCGCCCCAAGAGGAAGAAGATATGGGTGGATTACTTTGTCCAATTTCGATGGATCATCGTCATCTTCGTGGTTCTGCCCATCTCCTTCACGCTATACTTCCTCACCTATCTCGGAGACAAGAGATCTGATTTCAAGTCATTCAAGCAGCGTCAGAAGGAACACGATGAAAATGTCAAGAAGGTTGTGAAGCGCCTCAAGGAGAGGGACCCAAAGAAGGATGGCTTGGTCTGCACCGCCAGGAAGCCCTGGATTGCTGTTGGCATGCGTAATGTGGACTACAAGCGCGCCCGCCATTTCGAGGTCGATCTCTCTGCCTTCAGAAATGTTCTCGACATCGATAAGGAGAATATGATTGCAAGAGTGGAGCCTTTGGTCAACATGGGCCAGATCTCCCGCGTGACTGTCCCCATGAACCTGGCGCTCGCCGTTGTAGCCGAGCTTGATGATCTAACCGTGGGTGGTCTGATCAATGGCTATGGAATCGAAGGAAGCTCCCATCTGTATGGGTTGTTTTCGGATACTGTTGTGGCTTATGAAATCGTATTAGCCGATGGTCAGGTGGTTAGAGCTACAAAGGACAACGAATATTCTGACCTTTACTATGCTATCCCATGGTCTCAGGGCACATTGGGACTTCTTGTAGCAGCTGAGATTAAGCTCATACCTGTTAAGGAATACATGAAGCTTACGTATAAGCCCGTGGTGGGTAATCTGAAGGAGCTCGCTCAAGGATACATGGATTCTTTCGCACCGAGGGATGGCGATCAGGACAACCCCAACAAGGTTCCCGACTTTGTCGAAACCATGATTTACTCTTCGTCCGAGGCTGTCTGCATGACTGGAGTGTACGCCTCCAAAGAAGAAGCCAAGAAGAAGGGTAATAAGATCAACAGCGTTGGCTGGTGGTTCAAGCCATGGTTTTATCAGCACGCACAGACAGCACTGAAGAAAGGGGAGTTCGTTGAGTATATCCCCACTAGAGAGTACTACCACAGGCACACGAGGTGCTTGTACTGGGAAGGTAAGCTCATCCTCCCATTCGCCGATCAGTGGTGGTTCAGGTTCCTCCTCGGCTGGATAATGCCTCCCAAGGTCTCCCTTCTTAAGGCAACTCAAGGCGAAGCCATCAGAAACTATTACCATGAGATGCACGTCATTCAGGACATGCTCGTCCCCCCTTTACAAGGTCGGCGATGCCTTGGAGTGGGTTCACAGAGAGATGGAGGTATGCTCTATTGTACCTATCAAAACCCCATTCACACACACACACACACACACATATGTATATATATATATTCTACTCATATGGTTGTTTGTGCTAATTCTTGATTGGATTTTCCTTTTGGGAAGGTTTATCCACTATGGCTCTGCCCGCACAGACTCTACAAACTACCCGTAAAAACCATGGTCTACCCCGAGCCAGGATTCGAGCTACACAGAAGACAAGGCGATACGAGCTATGCCCAGATGTACACTGATGTGGGAGTCTACTACGCGCCGGGGCCCGTCTTGAGGGGCGAGGAGTTCGACGGGGCCGGGGCGGTTCGTAATATGGAGCAGTGGCTCATCGAAAACCATGGATTCCAACCACAGTACGCCGTGTCTGAGCTCTCAGAGAAGAACTTCTGGAGAATGTTCGACGCTGAGCTGTATGAGCACTGCAGGCAAAAGTACGGAGCTATTGGGACATTCATGAGCGTCTACTACAAATCTAAGAAGGGAAGGAAGACGGAGAAGGAGGTTCAAGAAGCTGAGCAGGCCATTCGCGACGTTCCTGATATGGAATGCTGATCTGATGATGAATGAGATGTTGTCCAACTTTATTTGCTATCCGTTGTTTGGTGTTTGTGTTGTTTTCAAAACCATTTAGTCTGTTCGGTTTCGAACGCATCGTTCTCTGACTTTTGAACTGCTGTCGGAATTATTTCCGGCCTGCTGTCTTCGTTGTGTGTTTGTAGCTTTGTATTGGGTCTTTGCAGTTGCAGTGACTTTTGATTGTTTTCTTGAATAAAATGGAGTTAGGGCGGGTCGAATTTAATATTTTAAATAAAATTAACTTCGATTCAGACTATTAAATGCTTAAGTGAAAACAAGCTCTTACTATGCTTTGGTGAAAAAAGGGGTGGGGAGTTTACCGTTTTTTATATGTAAATGTCAAAGATTATCTTCCCATCTTAATTTAATATCGGCGAACACAAAATCCAATCTTTGAATCAGAGTTCTACATCCAGCACAAACAAACCAATAACGAAATGCCAGCTCAGCAAACTCTTACTCGAAAAATCCCATCTTATCTTCCTCACAGCCACCAATCTTTCCTCCCCCCACAAAAAACCTAAAGATCAGCTCTGCATATTACATTACATCTTTCAGATAACAAAGAACACACGCACACAAAGTGAAAGAAAAAAATGTCTCTCACCATCCCCACCAACCTCTCAAAATCCATCACAACGCCTAAACTAGGCTCTCAGGCCATAGCCAAGCCTCTCAGAACCTCCACCATAACATGCCAAGCCAGCCAATCCTCAGAACCCTCGTCAGTAGGCTTCGACCTTAAGGCCTTCTCCGCCGCACTCGCAATATCCTCCGTCGTCTTCTCCGCCGCGCCCGCCACCGCCGACATCTCTGGGCTCACGCCGTGCAAGGACTCGAAGCAGTTCGCCAAGCGCGAGAAGCAAGAAATCAAGAAGCTCGAGTCCTCCCTCAAGCTCTACGCCCCCGACAGCGCGCCGGCGCTCGCCATCAAAGCCACCGTAGAGAAGACGAAGCGCAGGTAGAATCTATCTATCATCCTTCTTAGATCAGTACGATGATGCAAGGAATTCATTCGCCCGAAATTTGCAGGTTTGAGAACTACGGCAAGCAAGGGTTGCTGTGTGGTTCCGATGGGCTGCCCCACTTGATAGTGAGCGGCGATCAGAGGCACTGGGGCGAGTTCATCACGCCGGGCATTCTGTTCCTCTACATCGCGGGTTGGATCGGGTGGGTGGGTCGGAGCTATTTGATCGCCATTAGGGATGAGAAGAAACCCACCATGAAAGAGATCATCATCGATGTTCCCTTGGCTAACAGGCTCCTATGGAGAGGATTTAGCTGGCCCGTTGCTGCTTACAGAGAGTATTTGAATGGAGAGTTGATCGATCCCAATGTTTGAGCGAAATTCATCATCAAATTCTTGAGCTCTTATATATTGATGTATGTATGGTGGAACCCAAGTGAACTACTTGAGTTTTATTACATCTCTTTCATGAGTTTTGCGTTCTCTTACATGAAGCCATAATTGTTGAAATATATCACGTGTGAGGTGATGGAGTCCCACACCCAAACACACAAAGAAATTAAATTGGTTTATAAGCTTGATGGACCACTCCTCTTAACACCAATTGGTTTTAAGAAGGAACCCCATCAAGCTTATACCGGGCACCGATCCTCCCTGTGACGCATGTGCGTGGGCCTCTTTAACGGTTAATAATTACCGGAGGCCCGGCCCAGGATTTCTACAATAATTGATTACACGGATGAGATTGAGGTGCAGCTTTAGAAATTGTGACATTGTAAGCACAATCATCAAATCAAGATTCATACAGATTGTAATAAAGGAGACAACTTTAGCATTATTGAATAAAAATTGAGACTTTCAGTCTAAAACCCCAAGCTACTAATCTTCCTCGCCTCGGCATCGTTATCTAATAAGCTTGGTAGGACGTTAGGGCGACAAAGAGCGCTATTGCAATAATGCTTACTAGAAATAATAAAGGCGCCATTTTTTTTTTTTGGATAATGATCTTTAATCTTGTAGTGAGGCTTGCTCTGCTTATATAGCTGCATGAAAGTGCTCTTACTTGCGTTTTTAATTATTGCGTTGCCTGAAATTAACTCCGTCTTGGCTGGCAATGAAAGGCGTTTCGCGTGATAATAGATAAAGGTGCCATTTTTATTACAAATATTCTTCAAGACATTATCAGATACTAGATTTTGTCCCGTGCGATGCACGGGATTGTTATTCGTAAAATTCATAACAGTTTTGCAAGTTAAAATAGGTTAGGCCGTGGGGTCGAATTCCCTCCCATTATTTCTTGCCTCCACGGGGTCTTGTTTATAACTATTATGTAAGGTAAATTTGAGTGGTGGGATACTCTAGCATGGTAAAAGAATAAAGCAAATGGATTATTCTTTTTTGGAAGATGTAGCATTACTTTTAGATATTTAATAAACTCATAAGAGACGTGGCTACAACTAACATCACCACAACACCCAAGGAACATAGCTAACTATCTCCAGCATGTTATCTTTGGTAAATAAATATTCATGTAACTATCTCCAGTAGATTAGCATTGGTAAATATCCGTGTAATAACAACTAAATAATGAATAAAGACGACGAAAAAACTTAATATCCAAGTAACTACGACCAACGAATGTAAAAAGACAACAAAAAAGGAATGCCAAATGGCAAAGAATAACATATTAATTAAACAATACACAACGTAACAAATCTACGCTTACAGAATAATTGCATCATTCTCACTCCTTGAAAGTTTAAACAATACCCAAATGTCACGGCTTCGTGCAGACATTGTCACGGTCGTGACATTTAGCTGAGATGTTTTCCTTCTGCTCATTCGTATGATGCAATCCATTTCGAGCTTCCTGCTTCAGTAGACTTTGCAGTCCCATATTAATACCTGAACTTCACTGCATCAATGAGAATAAACGCCATAAAATCCTCGAACCTGTCACAGAACTCCATAACCTTCTCATCCCAAATCGCTACACTCACAGTCTCACCACTGTACATGACATAATAAGTTATAAAACAAAGTATAAAAAATGTACTTCTCAAACAACACATTCCGGAAAGAAACCTATACAAGATAATCTATGGCTGCTCGAATCTGGCTCGACGAAGGACGATAGTAGTCCAATAACCTAGCACATAGATTTACAAGATAATTAACTACAGAGGTTTTGCAAATATATATGCTTGCTATAACTTGTAGCTTAAGAATGAGGCAAGAGCCGTTGAACTAAACTAAATCCATGTCGGTCGAACTCAACTCAATAAAACAAAGGATCCTGCATTACGCGACAACAATCTCTCTCGACACATTAATTATTGCCACTAATTCTTGAATCATAGTTTATGGGGAGAATGGTCGACAACGTCCAGCGATATATATAAGATTCAGCTAATGATAATAGTATATTTTATTTTACATAAGAGCCAACAATATAAAAAGTTTCATGTCTAAGCGTAAGAATTGTATTGCGCAGTTTGTGTAATATATTACATAACGATACATGATCAACCAAAAACATGACCAATACATACCCGATAATTCCCGATTCTTGTCTGCAAGATCCAAGAAAGCCGCGCACGAATGTAACTGAAATTTCTCGTCATTTATACTATAATCGCCAACATCGACGGAAGCCATGGTTATACGATCTGTAAAACTCATCATATGTCGATGTTCTGTCATCCGGAACCTTACTGGAGCATTGACAACCTCAAATCGGATATAGCAAATATACGGCCTTCCACTTTTTTTTTCGTAGACTCTGAATAGACGCCTGCATTAGCGTATCCTGCACCACAACACATAAAAAAATCAATCTTCAAAGATAAATTAGCTCATCTTCTATTAACCAGGCACAAACCTTTTCGTCTAGCAACAACATATCGATGCTCATCAACTCTCCAATTTTCTTTAAGTTTCTTGCCTTCCATGAGCGCAAGAGGCGAACAACAACAGTAGTGGATTCAACCATTGGTATCAATGTCTCAGGCATGGAGTAATTGTTTAGGCGTACCATTTTTTTTTTTAAGTTATAATATGTGGTCGGCTGTAACAATCAAACTGTAGCTGAACCTCCTGAATTTCTTATGGAACAACGAATAGGCTCAACAATCGTACTTAACTTTATAATAGTGGAGTAAAGCAGTGCATTATTATTAGTGGAATTACATTAAATAAATATATTACATGCATATATATATATATATATATTCATCACTGAAAAATATCATTACGAATAGGCCCAACTAACTCGTTAGTGTCATTAAACTATAATATTAAATGCGTGAAGAATAACAGTAATCATTAAGTCTTTTTAATATCATCCCACTACTCACGACGGTGACGTGTCGTCTCTTCTGGCGACTATTCATTTCCCTTGCCACTAATCATTAGCATTTCATTGAGGAAATAGTTGGCCACGTGTAAGCTAGGAGTCTCGTATTGTTGATGACATGTCACTCAAATAGAACTCCTCATCAACTTTTATAGATTATAGATTAGTAACATTAATCGAACTTCTTAAGATAGTCCACGGTCCTCTTAGCGACCCTCAAATCGAACTCAAGCTCATGGTTAAGCTGCTTCAGGTGCGAATGATCGTCGTCCACCTCGTGAAGGAGCATTTGGCAGCGCTTGACTTGATCGTAGGCGTCGTTCAGCTTCATATCTGCAACCCCACGAGCGTCAGAGCAGAGCTCCTTGTCCACATAATCGACATCGCCGACGGCATTGTCGTAGTTCGAAATGCAAGAATCGAATATCTCCTTCCACTTTGGGTACTGGACCGAGATCGCCACGTGGCGGACGAGCTCCCTGTAACCGTACGTCCTCTGAGAAGCGAAGCTCACGGCCGTCTGGGCTAGGGCTTTGGGAGATTTGCCCAGCGCCAGAAATTCCGAGGTAAGGAGCCTTTGGCATCCATCGTGATTGTCGATGTTGGAGCACATTATGTTTATGTCATCGTAGTTTATGAGGTGGTCTGAGGATAACGACGATGTTGAAGCAATTTTTGCTACAGCAATGGAAACGAGGACGAGGGTGAGAAAGATTTTAGGCAAGGCCATGATACAGTTGATGATGATGATGATGACTGTAAATGGTATGCTTATATATTGTAAGAGGTGAGGGTCCTTCCTTGCATTTATGCTTTTATGTTCAAGATTACATTTTCAGCAAGTTGCATTGATTGTTAAATGATTTTCCGTTGTTAGAGGGAAAGCATACTCAGTTATTGCAATGTCTTGCTTCCATTTCCCGGGCAAAAGAAATGGAAAAGATTCACAAGGCAGAAAAGATTCAAGAATCTCATATGGAAAAGCAGAGCATCATTGCTATGTACATGTCCCATCAAGGCCAAAGGGCTCATTCCCTGCTATAGTATCAAAACTATGCGAAAAGAAAACAACGTATGTGACTTCTCCAGATTGAAGAAGGCATGTGATCACTTCTACGGACAAAATTTGTTCAGCACTGTGGTTCCATTGTAGTGACATCAATTGCTCATAAGACAAATTTGGAACCTTTCAATCATCATCTGCGCTGTGATAGAAAAAAAGACTATTTTTTTCGTGTGGCTCAATAATCCCATGATGTCTTCGTAGCAACTTTCAATACTTGTCGAACTCATCGAATCGTTCTGGAGAGTTTGCACTGGGAGATGATGAATTCAGTATCGGGACAATTCAAGCTGCAAAGCTTCAGCAATTCTGCTGCTCTCTGCTTCAGCTTCGAATCGCAGCCACTTTGCATCACTAGAAGAAGCTTCATCGCCAAACCAGCATCGAAGGCTCTCGAAGAACATTCCTCGGGACAGAGTCTGCACACTCGGGACAAAATCGACAGGGCTCGTTCTGTACATTCGTCCGAGGTTTTCATGATCAGTTTCACGACGTTTGGTATCGCCCGAGGACAGTCTTTCAAAGCCCGTTTCCCTTCAGGCACAGACGATAACATCTCCAAGACGATCATCGTTAGCTCGACGCATTCTTGATTCGCGTCTGGGATTAACTCGACCAACTGAGGTAAGGCGCCGATGCTTACGAGCAAGCGTCGAACTTGTTCGTGCACGCTGATCGACCTGAGAAGATTAAGCCCCATAAAACGCCCATCGATGCTTCTCTTGTCCCTTACCAATCTCATCAGAGCAGCCAACAAGGCGTGGCTCGACACAGCCTCCGCGCTGAAATCCTTCTCCTCGGTCAGTTTTTCGATCAAGCGAGCGCAGTTCAGCTTAGTTCCCACCGACCCTTCGTTTAGTATATCAACGACTGAAGATATCTTGGCGGGATGCATCAGATTCTTCCTCGATTCTGAGCTTAAAGCCATCTTCGCCAGAATCGATATGACTTCACTTCCCACGGAATGAGAAGTCAACGGGCCCAGAAGGGACAAGAGAAAGCTCGCCCCGCCTTCGTCTACGAGGGTCTTTTCGCAATTTGAATGGCTCGAAACGACTCGCTTCAGCTCCTTGAGTGCTTCGATCCTCGCCTTGCCCTTAACTTCTCCGATGGTGTCCAAAAGCTCGATGGCTCTGCCTCGAGCATCTTGGGATCTTTTCTTCATCCGTACGTACTTGTGAGAAAACCAGGCGAAGATGAGCTGGCGAAGCGTAGTGTTTGGGGTGACGTCATCGTCCCACAGTTCTTGCATTGTTGTGGGGCAAGTGAAGTGTCCTAAGCTCAGCCATCTGACGATGTTGGGCTTGTCGTATGTCTGTCCCGTGCAGAGAGTTACAGGTTCTTGCATTGGTTCGAGGGAGATGGGGCAGATGAACACAGATGGGACATCGTCGGATATACTAATAAGCTCATCAATCATGTCCTTTAGATCCAATTTCTCGCCAATCGGACAACCATTGTGCCCTAATAATTGACCTCCTCCCAAGATTCCATCTCTGACTGCAGTGCCGACATCTAATATACGCCCGCCATTGTTGCAATTCTCTACCCCCAAAAACCCAACTTTCTTCTTCTGCATTTCGGGGCTTCGTCTTCTTCTTGGAGCTTAAGACAGAGCTGCCCAAATGGTAAACGACGCTAAACCTATGCTGTGAGGCTCAACAGCATTTCGTGACAGCGCTCATTCATGAACTGGGAGACGAAAAAGATTCGACCTTTTTCACTAAATGAAAACGGAAATGAAGACCCACTTTCCAAGAATCAGGCTTTGACTGAAACAGAACATAATAATCTAATCTAATCCAATCTTTTTAGATGCAAAACTATGAAAAGGCGGTCATCATATCTCGAAATAGGATTTTCCGTAAATAAAAGTGAGGAATGATGCATTTATGGGAAATGCTCCTTCACGAGGTGCGATCGAGGTCAATTTGACCGCCGTGACAACGTTAGCTTTGACCGGACTCTTCTTTGCAGTTGCGCCAATCACATGTTGACGTCATTTTTAAGCTGTTTCCTATATTTTTTATGCATATAGGTCGTTGCATGAAATGAAATTAAAGTCCATAATATTTGGGACATCCCACACTAGCAAGTTCGAATTCAAACGACAATAGCCGTCATTAAATCGGGATATTTAATATTTGTGATTAATGTTTCATTCAAGAAGATGGACCCCGCAGAGCTCAAGTACGTGCATGAAAATATTATAGTGCATCTGCATATTATATACGTATATGTTATTATCTCAATTAATTTAGCCAAGTTTGAACTCGAAATTCAAAATGAAAATATTAAATAGGGAGAGAGAGAGAGAGAGAGAGAGAGAGAGAGAGATTCCATCTCCACCAGATAATCCTACTTTACGAATAAAATAATAAACATTTTTTAAAAGTTGTCTGCTCGAAAAATATTACATTGAATTGAATATCTTTATGGAAGGCGGGGGACCTAAGATAATTGCAGATACGTCCCTCCCTATGCGTATAAAGCCCATCCGGCCCATTTAGCTAAATTGGGCCCCGAACAACTACTGAAGGGCCCATTCTTCCCAAGCTTATTTTAGTTTATTTTTTTTTTTATATTAGCAAAATTACCCTATACGACAAATGATGAGCGATAGTGACGTGTCAGTCGATGAGTGGGCCAATGGACCGTCCTTTTCTCTGGTCAAAGTAGCAGAGTCAGTCAAAGCCTAATCTGACCCATTTCTGATGGTCCTAGCTGGCACTGCCACAATGTATAAAGCAGCACCAAATAAAGAAATATGATGACGTGGCATCCATTGCCTTCAATGCTCCCTGAGAGAGATACAGACATGATTAGTGAGCCATTAGTGCCTAAACAATGGGATTAGAGGAGAAAATCTAATGATTATTAGTGCACGATATCATCGTCGCTGTCCCCGGCCAATGAATAGAATTTAATTAAAGCTCATCGCCTGCTTATTGCATGAACTTTTTCTTGTACTCTGTCGCCAAGCTGCAAGCTTTCAACAGCCCCACGTGGTTATTTTCTTTAACCTTTTTACGGAAATTAAGTTTACTGTTTCTTTCTCTGTTAAGGGGACATAATCTAATCTATTGTCCGCTTTCATTGCCGAATTTATTAAAAGCTCTGTTCTTTACCTATTCAAGCAACGCTGTAATACTCTCTCTCTCTCTCTCTCTCTCTCTCTCGTCATAAAGCAAGTTTCGAACTTCGAAGGCTTGGTGAGTGCAAGTGACTCGACTTAGTTAGTGATTTAAGATATGGGCTCTAAGCTTTTCAATTTTTTTGGTGATTTTATGGGAGATGGTGTTACCTAGTTTCGTGTCCTTGCATATGATTGCTTGTTGTAATAGGATGTTAATTAAATAAAGAAAAAAAATAAAGAAAGAATTTATTGGGTAGTGGAGAAGACTTGATGATTTGATTCGTTATTACTCCAATGTCCTCTTCAATGGGCTCTCTTTAAATTCTCTTGCAAGAACTGTAGCTTCATCATCCCAGTTGAAAAGGGCTAATAACATCATCGCTCTCATGCGGAAGAATATTATAAGAGATTTACTAGTTATCTAGTAAGAAAAAAAAAAAAAAGAAGAAACCAGTCTCTCTCTTTGATGGATCTTACAATGTCGTCGAACGTCGTCGTCCAAGGTGGCATCAACATGTTGAGAGAATACAGAAAAGGAAACTGGACAGTCCAAGAAACAATGATCTTGATAGAGGCAAAGAAGATGGACGATGAGAGAAGAATGAAGAGATCAATAGTCGGCGATGCATCGTCGCCGTCGTCGAGCAAACCGGCGGAGCTGAGATGGAAATGGGTGGAAGACTATTGCTATAGAAAAGGTTGTCTGAGAAGCCAAAATCAGTGCAACGACAAGTGGGACAATCTCATGAGGGATTTCAAGAAAGTTAAAGAGTACGAGAAAAAGGTGTCCGAGGCAGGCGAGAAGGAGACTAAATCTTATTGGAGAATCGACAAGAATGAGAAGAAAGACAGTAACCTGCCTTCGAACTTGTTGCTTCAGATATACGAAGCTTTGGTCGATGTTGTTGAGAGGAAAAGCCAGAGATTAGTAGCTGTAGTAGTTGAAAAGCCAACAACGAGTAGGGGTGATGATGTTGTAGTTTTACGTCAGCAACAACAACAGCGTGAATATCTTCACATACCTCAGCCGACCGCCGCCGTGTTGCTGCCGCCTCCGCCTCCGCCACCGGCAACGGCGGAGCTGCCGAGTATTCCCGTTTCTCAGCCGCCAGCAGTCCCCACAGTAGGTAACTTCGACCTTTCTTAAAATTATGGTCAAGATTTTATCTTTAAGAAAAAACCCTTAATTTTTTCTTGATTGATTACATCAGTTTGTATGAGTATGGAAAACACAGCACACAGACTGACGTTTAATTGTATCAGTGTTTCTTTTATCAAAAACCCTTTTTTTTTGGAAAAAAGAATCATCAAAAATCCTTTAAGACACGAATCAAAACATGGAAAAGATTACATCCACCATATGATCATATATAGCACAACCAAGAACCCTAATCCTACTTGTGATTAGACAGATATCATCAATTCAGACACAAGTCACGAATACTCAGACTCACCTGCTGCAAAGAGAAGAAAGAAAAGGGTCGTCATTAGTGAAGGAACAAGCAATATTGCTTCTGATGAAGAAGGTAGTAATAATAATAAGGCGATCCAAGAAGTAGGTGTCGCAATATCAAGGAGTGCTTTGATCATAGCAGAAGCAATTCAAACGCGGGAAGAGAGAGAAGAGAGAAGGCACAGAGAGATTCTGAGCTTGCATGAGAAAAGGCTGAGGATTGAAGAAACAAAAGCTGAGACGAACAGGCAAGGAATCAATGGACTCGTCGAAGCCATTGACAAGCTTGCCAACTCTATACTTACTTTGGCTTCAAGCACTAAAAACCCTTCGACTTCTTCAAAGTAAAGATTAATTATATATACAGCTCTAGCTGCTACAATACAACCCACTCATTATTCGATGCTTAACAGCCCTAAATCATTAAGTAATTGTTTTTTCAAGGAATGCTGCTGACATTATTCTGTAAATATTGAGTTTATTACCACATAAACTCATGTTATATCTATGTGTTACGGCCGGGAATGTGTTACGTAAGATAAACCCATTCCGAATAACGACATCTTCAATAAGAAAAAATAGGAAAAAGCACTGTTCAATGGCATATAATAAAGAAAAAGTGGTCAAACAAAAGCGAGGCCCAGTCATTCATGGTTTGATCTGTGTAAGACTGGGCACCGTGCAATGAGTTATTATTGGTGTCAGTATACAATATACATACATAACACACGTAGTAGTACGTATATATATGCACGAGGGCTCTTTCGTAAATACAAGAAAGGTTATCATATACGGGATTGATAAGTAGTAATGTCACTTTGAAAGAGGCTTAGTTTGAGTATTATTTGCTGGAGTGTTGTAACGTTTTAAATCGAATTTTACCAGGATCGATAATACTCCATCGTCATTTTGTCATACTTTTCCATTTCGAACGTCCCAGTAATTTTATCATATTTCCTTATTTATTAAAAAAAATATCACAAATAATCAACATAATAATATTAAATATTCTTAAAAGACGTGTTAAAATATACAATTTTTTACTTTTTTATTGTACTATATTATTATAATAATGCCACCGTTATTTAATAAGTTGTTGGGCAGGGAAGGAGTATAATTTAGATTCATAGTGAAGGCTACGAAATCCCGTTATCAGATGAGGAAGAAAATATATTTAGAAGTCTTGGCTTTTCCTCGTCACATCAAGCTTAAAGTTATATAACTTTTCTGACCAGGACACACACATTATGGGTATTTTTCTCAGCTTTTCCGATGCCATTCGTGAGACTGTGATTCCCCACTGTTAGAGATTAATTTAATTGTGTTCATTTAATTATTAGTCTAATGTTCTGTAATTTAATTACGTCCTAGGACTTAATTGTAAATATATCCGACTTGTGGATATATTAGTAATATTGGGCCCATTAGCCCATTAGGGCATGTGTATAAATACCCTAAACACATTAGTGTTTAGGATTGCTGAATCATATTTGAGTTGACGACTATTCTGAAGAACTCGCGCGCTCTCTCGTTCCAACTCTACAATTCGTCTACGGTATTACTTCGTTTATTGCTTCCGTAAATCATCGTATCAGGTAATACTAATCCAGTGATTCAGTACAAGGTTGGATAAATCGGCCTAACAAGTGGTATCAGAGCCGAATTCGTGGATCAAAAACTCATTGAAGCTTCGTTAATATCGCTCACTCGTCCCATCTCTTCTCGTCAGATCCTATCAAGGATTGTTCCTTGTTAATTCGTTATTTCTATCTCGCTCACGAAATTCTAACGATTTATTTTCATCCAATTTCCCAGATTGTCTCTCGGCTGAAGATCGTATAATCTTTTTTTCGATAATTTCTTTTCCCAGCCAAAGAACAAATCGTGGCGGCGACGTGAGCAAGATTCTCCTAACGTATCGAGATTTTGACCTATCCAAGCACTCGACTTCTTTCTCGATTTTTTTTGCTCACCTCGACATCTTACTATGGAATAAGGGTCTCGACATCTAGCTCGACTTTTTGCTTCATCACGACTTTTGGAGCCCTCGACATTTCCTTCGCAATACTCTGGCTCGACATTTTCTTAAACATCTCGACTTTTGCTTACCTCGACATCTTTCTCGATTTTTATTCTTTTAGGAAATGAGGGACTCGACATTTTACTCGAAATAGCCATCTCGACATTCGAAGCTATCGACTTTTGTGCGTATCGATATTTGAACTCCTTTGAAGCTCTCGACATTTTACTCAAATAAAAAGTACTCGACATTTTTTTTTCTTTCGACATTTGCTCTCGACATTTCTCTATTTCGACATCCTATCCAGTTCGACAATCGTTTCGACATTTATATCGACTTCTTCGAACTTGACATCTTATCCATATAATAGGACTCGACTTTTGGTGCTAAATTCAGCTCGACTTTTATTTCGACATTCATCCCGACAATTCCTTCGAAATTTCACTAGGAAACGAAGATCTCGACACCTTATTCGACATCCTAATTTCAACTCGATATCTATTTCGACACTCATATCCAGATCTTTGAACTCGACATCTTGCATCCAATTCGACTTATAGGAAAATATTTTCATTCGACATTTCCATTCGACATTTACCTAGACTTCCTATTTTCGACAAAGGATTCCGACATTCAAATTCAATTCGAGCTTCGACATTCTTATTATTTCTCTTTAACATTAAAAAAAAAAAATTTATATATATATAATATATTTTCGATTTCAAATCAACTCTTGTGCTTATATTATTTCATATATTTCTCTAACCCTATTTGCCTTCCTTGAGTTAAGATTTTAGTTGATCAACACGATAAAGATCCACATCCAACCTATCGCAATGGACCTCTATTCACTTGGAAACGACTCGAGACCTCCCATCCTCAAGAGGGACGAGTACACAGCATGGACACTCAGGTTCATGAATTTCATCGAAAGCAAGGAGAACGGCGACCTAATGTACGAATCTCTCACCGAAGGGCCAGCTCAATTTTGGATTACAATTCCTGGCAATCCAGACAATACACCACCTGTTCCAGAAACAAGGGAACTCAAAGCTCTCTCAGCTTACACTGAGACTGAAAAACTCCGAGCTCGAGCAGACCGTCAAGCCAAAACTTATCTCGGTCAAGGCATCCCAAATGACATTTACATGCAGGTTAATAGCTTGCCAACTGCCAAGGAAATGTGGGATGAGATTAGCAAAATGATGCAACGAACTGAATCTGGGTACAAGGCAAAGAAATCCAACGTCCTCACTGCTTATGACTCATTCAAAGCCAAAGATGGAGAAGAACTATATGAGACCTATCAAAGATTTCTGACCCTAGTGAATGAGATGAGAAAGATAAATGTAACCAGAACTGGTGAGGAAATTAACATACGCTTTCTCTCAGCGCTGCAGCCAGAATGGAGGAAAGTAGCCAGCAATATCCGCCAGAACAAGGATCTAGAAGAGATGGACATTCACTGCCTCTACGACAGCCTCGCCCAGCACATTGAAGACATTAATGAGATTCAGAAAGCATCAAAGGAAAGGACCGCCATGGAGACACTTGCTCTAATCAGCCATCGAAAATCAAAAAAGAATCCAAAACCTGTGCAGAACCCTAGCTCATCTGAAGAAGACAATGAGAACACCAATGCAGAGATGGACCCTGAGCTAGCAGAGATTACAAAACAGATGGCCTTGATCACCAAGCGCTTCAATTCCTACACACAGAACCGATCCTCAATCGACTCAGGACTAGCTCCTCCAAGAAGCGGGACCGGAAGAATGAAGAAGGTGAGACTAAGCCCTCCATGAAAGATCAGAAGTGCTTCAACTGCGGCAAACCAGGACACTTTGCTCGAGACTGCTTCCTGCCCAAGACCAAAGATGTTGACTACTACACCAAAAAGGCACAGCTTCTCAAACAAAAACAGTCCGGTGTGGTACTCATGGCTGAACAAGAATCATGGCTCGAGGATACCTCTGAAAGTGAGGATGAAAATCTGGCACTCATGGCAAACGTTGAAAACCGACACTGAGGATGAGGGACACAATACTGCAGCCACCCCCTCAACCGACTCATCTTCAGAGACTGAGGTACACGAATCTTACTCCAATCTACATGAACAATTATGCCTTCTTCAGGATAGACTAACATCCATGTCTAGGGAGAACCAATCATTAAGAGAACTAGAATCTAGGTTAGCTAACAATGAAAAGGTCCTACGAACAGAACTAGTAGAAAAGGCTAGGTTAACCTCGTTTCTAGAACAAGCTCGAGACACATCCCTTAGACATGAGACTAAGATAAGAGACTTAGAAGATAAACTTCTCAAAAAAGAAAACGATCTCCAAAAGAGTGAGGTAGAGCGAAACACGATATCCCAACAATATGAATTTCTGACTAAGGAACGAAATCGTCTATATTCGAAAATAAAGAAACTTGAGGATCTTCTGAACAGTAGAATACAAACAGATAAAATGATCCTATTAAATAGTGCTAGAGACACAGAATTTTATGATCCCCGTAGCGGCATAGGATGTACTCCAGATTCCGTGCACTCAGTAAAGAAACCTCTTCCCCTTTATGATATCAAGCTCTCAGGCTTAAAAATTCCTTGTCTTATGTCTTTCACTAGCTCATCTCCGCTTGATAAGTTAGAACACAAAAAGAGAGACAAAAAGGATAGGGCTGAAATTCCAATTGACTATGAGGAACTGGAAAAAAGTTACAAAACCAGAAAAATTGATCTATCCGATGACTACTTTTCCTTATTTCCACCAGAAGAAGTAGATCCCCAAAAGCAAGTACCTCTAGTACATATATCCCTCCAATGATTAAAGAAATCGGTGATCTGCATTCGACTATTGAGCTCGAGAAGATTGCCTCTCAAGTGGAAATGGACGTACTCCTGACAATCATCTCTTCACTCGAAAAACAAGTCAACAACCACATAGCTTCCTCCGCACCATTGAATTCGGCTAAGTCTAAGATAGAAACATCACTCCACAAGAACACTAAAGGGAAAGAAATAGCCAAAAGACATGAACTGCTATTTGAAAACTACGCATCTCCTTCAAATCACTACTATTCCTACGATGATGCACTTGCCTTGAATTCTCGTTTTCGCCTAGAAAAGGCAACCTCACTCACGAACGACTCACGTTTCTTCCCTAAGTCTTGCTCGCCCATCCCAATGGAGAGAACTCCAACAAAGAACGAATCTGGCCTTCTAAGCGAAGTCTCACGCCTTCAGAATATTAACTTGATACAACACAAAGAACATCAAAATCAAATCGAAATCTTCAAGTTCGAAAAGGAGAAAATGCTTCATGAAATTTCGCTTCTTAGACACCTCAGAGATTATTCATCTGACGTTAATTCTTCTTCCTCCTATAACCTAACTCCTCATCCCATGCCTAATTTGACTACAGGAAAGAGATTAACTACGAAGAAGACGACGTTGGCCTGGGTCCAGAAATCGAAACCTAATTCAGCTCCTGCCAAGACTTCTTATCCTACTACCTATACTTATGATGAATCTCCTTTTCCTTTAAAGACTTTTAAGACATTTGATGTTTCTAGCTTAAATAAGTCTATTGCGTATAAAATGCATCGTTCTACTACTCGAACGCCCATGTCTCGTCCAGCCGACGCCATACGCAATCCCACGATCAATCGATCTTCGAACAGGAAATTCACACCATATCAAACTAAACCTAAACAGATTTGGGTGCCCAAACAAAAACATCACGCGACATTCTCCCATCACTCACCCAACGTTAATCCTGTTACTATTTCTGCTAAATCTTCTACTAAGAAATGGACAGTGCCCATTCTCAAATGGGTACCGAAACGTTTCTAATTCCATTCCTATTGCAGGTCCATCATGTGTGGTATCTAGATTCAGGTTGCTCCACACACATGACTGGTAACAAAGAACTGTTGAGCAACTACACCGAAAAGTACGGCGGAAAGGTACGCTTTGGAAATAATGAGTCATCCCCAATCTTAGGACGAGGAGATCTAAATCACGGAAATCTAACCATCCAAGACGTCTCATACGTCAAGGGACTAGGCCACAACCTCTTCAGCATTGGCCAACTGTGCGACAAAGGGCTCGAAATAAACTTCAAAGCAAGAAAATGCAGCATAAACGACGGTCACGGTAATGATCTACTCCATGGCATTCGAAAAACGAATCTCTATACGATAGACCTCAAAACAACCACACCATCCTCGAACATCTGTCTACTCTCTAAAGCTTCACACTCTCAAAACATTCTGTGGCACAATCGTCTATCCCATCTAAATTTTAGAGACATTAATAAACTATCCACTAAGCAACTAGTTGTCGGCCTACCAAACCTTACGTATCAAAAGGAACATCTCTGTAGTGCCTGCGAACTAGGAAAAATGAAAAGAGCCTCCCATAGGTCCAAACATGTTGCATGCTCTTCTCGACCTTTAGAACTACTTCACGTTGATCTATGCGGTCCCATGAGAACAGAGAGTCTCAATGGTCGCAAATATGTTCTGGTCCTCATCGACGATTTTTCTAGATACACTTGGACAAAATTCTTACGCAGTAAGGATGAGACCGCCTCAATCATCGAAACATTCGTCACAACTACCCAGAACCTACTACAGGCCCGAATTGGCACCATTCGCTCAGACAATGGCACGGAGTTCAAAAATGACCGCTTGAGAAACTTCTACGCATCTCAAGGCATATCACAACAATTTTCAGCTGCTGGAACTCCACAACAAAACGGGGTAGTCGAACGGAAAAATAGAACACTTGTTGAAGCTGCACGCACTATGATAATTCAATCAAATCTTCCACATTCCTTCTGGGCCGAAGCTCTAAGCACTGCATGCTTCACTCAGAACCGCACTTCAATCCACAAAAGATTTGAGAAGACGCCCTATCAGATCATTAATAATCGTGCTCCTAACATTTCATTTCTTCGAGTGTTTGGTTGTAAATGTTTTATTGCAGATGATCGAAGCAATAGAGGCAAATTTGATCCTAAAGCTCTCGAAGGCACATTCATTGGATACTCCTCAACGTCCAAAGCATTTAGAGTATTCCTCAAAGACGCTAAAATTGTAAGGGAAAGTGCAAATGTAACATTCGACGAAACGCTTCCCACAACACCAGAAGCACCCTCTAATGCATCAGGGAACGTTCAACGAGACTCAGCCTCTGCAAATCCAAGCTTGGCATCACTAGATTTTTGCTTGAAGATTTTCATCTAATTTCAGATCCAATGCCTTCTCAGATGACAGAAACTCCACAAGGTGAAATCCAAGCAACATCAGATATTGAAGATAACTCTTCCTCAGAAACAGACTTCACGCTTCCCAACGCCACTGACACTGAGGACGAAATCTCTCATTCCAATCAGGATCCCACTGCAAATGTCATAGAACCTCAGACTGAGACAAACGTTGACTCCCTCGCCACACAACACGATCAATCTCCTGTAGTCGACGCAGCAATAATTCCTGACCATACTCATGATTCTCACACGACTCAACCACCTCTGCGAAGATCAACTCGTGAGAAGAAAAGCGCAATTCCGGACGATTACGTCTCATTTGTTCACGAACATTTCTCGTGCTTTATGAGTCAACTTGAACCAAGAAAAGTATCAGAAGCACTTTCAGACCCAGACTGGATAATTGCTATGCAAGATGAACTCAACCAGTTTGAACGCTTAAAAGTCTGGACTCTAGTTCCAAGACCCAAAGGAAAAACGATCATAGGAACGAAATGGGTCTTCAAGAATAAGAGAGACGAAAATGGCAAGGTCATCCGTAATAAAGCTAGATTGGTAGCAAAAGGGTATAATCAGCAAGAAGGCATTGACTACGATGAAACCTTTGCACCAGTCGCTCGCATAGAAGCCATTCGTCTATTCCTTGCATACGCTGCGCATAAGGATTTCACTGTCTACCAGATGGACGTCAAGACAGCCTTCTTAAATGGAGTTCTGAAAGAAGAAGTCTATGTTGGACAACCTGAAGGATTCGTAGACTCAACCAAGCCGGATTACGTGTATCGCCTAGACAAAGCCCTTTATGGTCTTAAACAAGCACCACGAGCTTGGTATGACGTTCTTTCCACTTTCTTAGTCGAATCCGGGTTCACCAAAGGTCAAATTGATACCACGCTCTTCATTAAAAGGCAGAACTCAGACATCTTGCTCGTTCAAATTTATGTTGATGACATAATCTTTGGCTCCACGAATGTGAAACTATGCGAGGAATTCAGTCACTTAATGACCACCAAGTTCGAAATGAGCATGATGGGAGAAATGAATTTCTTTCTAGGACTGCAGATCAGACAGCTACCAGACGGTATTTTTATCAGTCAGTCTAAGTATATAAGTGATCTCTTGAAGAAATACAAGATGGAAAACTGCACCTCCATAGCGACTCCTATGTCAACAGCATGCAAACTCGATGCAGATCTCTCTGGCAAGCCTATTGACGAAACTCACTACAGAGGAATCATTGGTTCACTACTGTATCTAACATCAAGCAGACCAGATATCGTCTTTGCAACCTGCCTCTGTGCACGTTTTCAAGCAAACCCATTAGAATCACACCTGACTGCCGTAAAGAGGATACTCCGCTATCTCAAAGGAACTCCAAATCTTGGTCTATGGTATCCCAAAAATTCTAGTTTTCAATTATTTGGATACACTGACTCAGATTTTGCAGGGTGTCGCATGGATAGAAAAAGTACATCAGGTGGCGCACAACTGCTCGGTGACAAATTAATTTGCTGGTCCTCCAAGAAACAGAATTGTGTGTCTACGTCAACAGCTGAAGCAGAATACGTTGCCGCTGCCAGTTGTTGTTCCCAAATTCTGTGGATGCGAACTCAACTCTTGGACTACGGGTTTGATTTACATAATATTCCTATTTATAGTGACTCTAAAAGTGCTATTGCTATTACATGCAATCCCGTACATCACTCACGCACGAAGCATATTGATCTTCGCTATCACTTCATAAAAAATCACGTTGAAAATGGCATCATAGAAATGCAGTTTGTTAACACCGAACTTCAACTGGCTGACCTTTTTACTAAAGCATTGGATGAAAAACGATTCCAATTCTTAGTCTCTAGGTTGGGCATGTTGAATCTTACCCCTTAATTTAGGCACATTCATGCTAGGCAGCACATCTCAGACATAACCATATTATATGAAAAGCCTATGCATGTGTCTAGGGGAGAAATATAATTGCATAATTCTAGGGGGAGCATTAATTTTTCCATATTTCTATCACTGTTTTAGGGTAAAAAAAAAAAAAAAAAAAAAAAAAACGCATGCATATGTCTAGGGGGAGCATCACTATTTCCTATTTTTCAGTACCTTCGCATCATCACATGGTATTTTTTTATTTTTTATTTTATTTGCATTTTATTTTATTTGCATTTTATCTTATTAGCCTCACTTGCATGAATTTTTCTAAGTTTTATAATTTAATTGGGCCATGTCGACTTCTTATTGTATTTCGACTTTTTACATCTCGACTTCTTATTCATCGATAATGGGCCATTTAAATTGTTTTCGACATCTTTTTGGGCCCTGAGGAAGCCCAAGACCAACTCGATTTTTTTTAACCTGATTCGACAACTCCTTCGACTCGACATTATAACATCACTCGACATTTCTTCATCTTCTTCACTTCGACTTCTTCAAAAACACAGAATCCTCATTTCAAATTCTTCGCAGAAATTTCCTCAATATTCTTAATCACAGATCTTCCGCCATCTACTGGTAAGCTCGGCGACACCTTACCTCTTGCCCTTACAGCACTAATATCTTGATTGCAGGTGTGAAACAGCGAAGAAATAACCGAAGAAACTACGAATTAATTTTTTATTATTTTAATCTTCGATTTCCATGATTCCTCGTGATTTTCCTTGATTTTAAACTGACTTTCTTCGTTTTTGAACCGCTCGACATCTTCGTGATTTAAATCTGTGAATTTCTAAAACGTTTTCAGTTCGTCAACCATTTTCCCAAATTTCTCGACTGATAACCCTAATTTGATCTTATGTCGACATTTTCTTCTCGAAACGGGGTACTCGACATTTTATTTAAACAGAGCGATATCGACATTTTCTAGCCTATCGACATTTTATTTAAACAGAGCGATATCGACATTTTCTAGCCTCTCGACATTTCATTTAAACAGAGCGACATCGACATTTTCTAGCCTCTCGACATTTCATTTAAACAGAGCGACATCGACATTCTCTAGCCTCGACATCTATTTACTATTTCGACATTATTTTTGAACTGTTTCGTCAAATATCGAGGTCTCTCCCTTTCGACATTTTGTACGCATTCGACATCTCCTATGACCTCGACTTTTTCTCATTTGTGCCTATCTCAGCTATAACTCGACATTTTGAATGACTTTCATTCGACATTTTCAAAATAGGCCGTCTCGACATTTACAGTATTGGGCCTATCTCATCACTTCATTTGGGCCTCTCTCCTTGACGAAAAACATTTTAAACATCAGAATGGCCCCTTTTCTTCCCTTAACGAAAAAATCCGCCTAAAATCTTCTATATACTATCTACTTATATGTATTTATCCTTATATATCTATATCTATTCATATATTTATACATATATATCTATATGTCTATATATACATTCAAAAAAAAAAAAAAAAAAACACAAAAAAAAAAAAAAACACAAAAAAAAAGTGGAAGAAAAGAAAGAAAAAGATTCACAGCGAGCGAGGGCAACGATGAATATTCGATGTCTAATGACCTTATAATCATATTTTTCAGATTATGGAGATTCCAAACCGTGATACGATCTATCCCATCTCCAAATGGATCGAGCCGCTGAAGAACAACTATCAGTTGGACACAACGGCTTTCAGATGCTCAGACATGGTGATCATAGCCATTCTGAAGAATCACTTTTTGCTCCCCGCCTTCACAATCACGGCGAGCGTCCCCCAAGTCTACCTGCAACAATTCTGGGGACTCATGGATCAAGTCCCAGACATTGAGGAGATTATATTCCAAAGCCAAATTGAGAACACTTCGGTTGTTCTTAACAAAGATCTTCTGAGGACGGTCCTCCAACTGCCAACATTTGATGAGCTCGATCCACCTCCCACCGCTCAAGAAATACTGAATGGAATGCTCGAACTAGGTTGCTCTCCACCTCTCACACAAGTATCGGCATTCTCCTTCAGCAAAATACCTGCTCCGTGGAACGCACTATTCATGCTGATCAACAAGTGCTTATCACCGAAGCACACGGGCTACGATCGTTGCAACCTCAGCATCCTCACCATCTTCTATGGGGTGATCTTCGGGAAACGCTACGACTACGCTGCCCTATTCATGCAAGAAATCGTGGACCAGATCTACATCAGAGATCACCTCAAGACGTCCAAGAGAAAGGGCCTTCCATATCTCCGATGGTTCCAAGTGCTGATCTATCATTACATGGAAATCCATCCAGAGATCACTCGTCGTCCAGCGTCAGAGTCCCTAGGAGTCCCCAAGTTCAACTACCTGAAGAAATCAAAGGAAGGATCGACAGCCCAAGGCATGCCCATTCCACGACACCTCCTGGACCTTGCCGATCCCACGGATGCAGAGGTGATCAAGTACAGGCAGTCGCAGAACCTTCCTGCCCCTACGATACGGTCAAACCCCACCGTATCCAACCCCGGGGCTAGCTCGAGTGTGAGACAGGGTCCTGAGCGACAACGCGAAGTACGCACAAAGAGAAAACACGACGACAACCGCCTACTCCGGTGTCCGTCAACTTCGCACCTCCCATCCTCACTACATCTCCCAGAACCGAACCCATAGGAACAGGAGCTGATTTAATCAGCTCCCGAGTAGAAGTCGCCGCATCTGGTTCAACGGCGCATGCACAACCCAGCCCTTCCCATTCATCAACCTCCCAACAGGTTGATGTCTCAATATCTCACGGGGAACCATCTCAGCCATCCTTGTCTCGCTCGGAGGCAAGTGATGTACATATAAGCGACCCCCAGCCCCACGTCGCTGCCCCTTCTTCTACCACATCGAGTCTAGTGTCCACTTTCCCAAATTTTTCGATTTTGCTAGGACACTAACACCTTTCTCGACTTTTCTTAGTGATCAGTCCAGAACGTCTGTAGAGACATCATCTATTGATGATACTCGACGATCGGACGGAAGTCCTGACACGGGCAACATCACTGCCCCCGTGAGTTCAGGCCATCTCGATGAGCTTGTCTTATCGACGATGCAAACGGTGAGCCTCGGTGGCCCCGTCCCTCAAGTCCCACGCGCTCTTTAGTGCGTGTGGGCCGCGACTCAGGAATCTTTTCTGAAGTCGTGACAACAGAACGCCTTCGTGGCTCTGTTGAGTTTATCACCCTTCATCACCCGCGCCGACCTCGACCAACACCTCGAACGGAGCCTCGCAACCGTACGCGACGAAATGAAACAAATGGAGGCCTCCATCATGCAAAGAGTCGAGGCACTGGCATCCTCCCAATCCCACCACCCATCCACATCCGCCAGTACACCTACCCCTACTCCCACACCCACCACTAAGGAGCTCCGCCAACAACTACTAGATCGCCTCCTTAGCGAGGTCGACAGCCTCGATGATGAGGATAAGGAGCTCCTTCACCGCCTCCAAATACCATATCATTGCCACTACGACCCGCCCACACACAAGCGACGACATGACGACCCTGATGGCGACGGTCGTCCTGAGGGGGAGGAAAAGCGACAGCGGGTCGAGGCAATAAACCAATCTGAGCCCTCCACCTCAAACCAACCAGAGCCCTCCACCTCAAACCAACCAGAGCCCACAAACCCCCAACCTACTACCTCTTCCCACCTACCAAAAGACCTACCCCCATTACCATCCGACTTCAGACCAGACCCACCCCCACAGGTGACCGACGAGCCACTACCTCCAGTCGCAGACATAAACATCCCTGATCCTCTGATTGAGCTCAACGAGTTTGTAGACCAGGGATGGGAATCTCAAAGCCGAAGCGATCATCCCGCAGAAGATGACCTTCAAGAGCGACTGGACAACGTCAGTGGATTAATCTGGGCGGCGGTCGAAACGAGCCTCAGGATGGCGCCAGACGAGATCAGAAATGGAGAAGACTACGAAGAGACGCCATGCGATTATACAATCCCATGGGACAAGATAACCACTCCATTTCAAGAAGAACTTCGAGATAGAATCTGGCGAGAACGGGATCAAATTCGTCCATACAATGAAATGGAGCTGAGAGGCCTATCACACGTTGGAGGATCCACAAAATTGGCCTATCATTTCCTATACAAATGGACGACGACAGGAGGCTCGAGGGTCACTGACGACGACAAGAAGAGGATGCGGGCGAAGGCTTCAATCAAGGAGATCCTGGATGTAACCGTCCAGGAAATGGGAACGAGCCTGAAATACCCAGTCTACCTAGTGCGACGACTGGACGACTCTGTAGACATGATCTCTGAAGGAGATCTTCAGTACATTGATCCCAGCGAAGTATTCAAGCTATCAAGACTCTACAGGAAATTCATCCTACGAGAATTCAAATACAAGCTGGATATGAAGCCATTAAGAGACACATGCTGAGAGACATTACCTTCTATACAGGCCACGACTTTCAGATGGCCATTGAGAATAACGCTAGGAAGGTAAACCTAACGAGACCAAACTTCACAGGCATGGAGGACGAGCTCAAATCATATCCAAATGGCTTCATCTTCAAAGAACCTGAACTCTCCGTAGTCTACAGCAAGGATGGACTAAAGAGAGTCATGTTCCTCTCAGAAGTTGAGAAGTACTGCGACGGCACTCTCAGGATCATTATCGAGAAACTGAGAAGTAAAGTTAGAAGATATTCTGATCCTTCAAAAGGCGACCTTGTAAGCTTAGGACTCGAGCAGTTCAGAGAAGAAATCATCAACCTAAGCAATATTGCTATTGAAGAAATTCAGAATAGACTATATCTTCGCCGAAGCATCAGACAATTCGAGTACGTTCTCAACCTGAGGAAATCCGCCTACAGAACAGAAGACCGGGATACTACGTAGAATGAACACAAAGGGGGAGATTGTTAGAGATTAATTTAATTGTGTTCATTTAATTATTAGTCTAATGTTCTGTAATTTAATTACGCCCTAGGACTTAATTGTAAATATATCCGACTTGTGGATATATTAGTAATATTGGGCCCATTAGCCCATTAGGGCATGTGTATAAATACCCTAAACACATTAGTGTTTAGGGTTGCTGAATCATATTTGAGTTGACGACTATTCTGAAGAACTCACGCGCTCTCTCGTTCCAACTCTACAATTCGTCTACGGTATTACTTCGTTTATTGCTTCCGTAAATCATCGTATCAGGTAATACTAATCCAGTGATTCAGTACAAGGTTGGATAAATCGGCCTAACACCCACGTCTACTTCTTATTATTACCACTTACTCGATCACACTTCCATTTCTGTCTCAGAATTATAATTTTCATTTAAAAACTAAATAAAAAAGTCCCCCATTCACTTTCAGACGCCCAACTCGCATGAACAAATTTGGAAATAGCATTGCTCTGGGCTTTCTCTAGCGGATCCTTGATTGTAAAATGGGCTAATTATGGCCCAATACGTTCACAGCAAAGAAAAACATTCTCTCGGCCCAATATGTCATTGCAAGTAAGCCCATTTGATAGGCCCACGTTTTTTCTTTCCGCCGCGTCAACTCAATATATGTTTAACTCAAATGATTTTTCCGTAAATTTGATATTTAAGGTCATAATAAACCCTAACTTATTAATTTTTGTTTATATATATATTTCAATCCTCTGTATTTCTCTAATTATTGTCTTCATATAATACTTGCTGGGATAATAAACAATATATAGTGCAAAAAATTAATTAAAAGACAAATTACAATAGTGCAGACGGTTACATACGCAGGTTTTGATTCTCTTGTATCCAATACGATGATAAGTGCGTCATCTGCCTATATTCCACATTGATCACTTTAACATCCTCGAACAACTTTAGACCTAAACAACTAACGAAAGTACAACTACTCATAGGTTTTTTTTATTTTTAAGAAAATAAAAACTCATCGCTTTCTCAGGTGGCTGATGAAAGGTACGTTAGTTGATTTGAGTATTTAGGCCTTGGAATGGAAGGGCCTTATAAACTCTTATCACAAATACCCTAAGCCAATAGTTTGCGAACAAGTGTCTTCGCACACCTGTGAAACACACTTTTCCGAGGTGTTATTACACGTTCTATAGTAGTGGAAACCACAAGGGCTTTATCGTTTGATGAATTTTAAATGAAACAACAATAAAGAATAAAAAGGAAAAGCATTACAACATGCTATAAAATAATACATGCGCAGCGCTGTTTGTATATAGGGTTTTATACATCCATTTTCTTGGCGCCGCTTTGGTTGATCTTTCTACATTAAGAAAAAATCCAAGCAGACGATAGGATTCCTTCTTGTCAGTGTCACATACCATGATTGAGTTAAACAAAAAAAAAAGATATTTAAAGCTAAGACGAACTATCATTGGGCCGAACTGCAAATTTTATGACATATTACTACAATAGATCTTTAGAATCTCATCATCTATATGTGTTCAACACACTCTCCATGCAACATCTGTTCTCCCTCTTTAGCTAAGGTTACCCTACTTTACACATTGAAGCCCTCGGATCGAATTAATGTCATTACATTAATAAATCATCAGTTAATAATTGGACAATATTATTCGTTGGCTTAGAACTTTAGCTGGTTCCTTAAATATGTTTCTTAGTCTATAAATACCATCCTTTAGCAGTAACTGAAGACATATAATCGTCTCTGTATCCGCTGCTAAAGAATATCTAGAATATGAAATTCATCCTCCGTTATCTGTTTGACTTCCTCACGATCTCTTTTACTCTATTCCTTCATGAGCTCATAGATGCTAGAGAAATTCGAAACACAGATCACTCATTAGTCCTCGAATTAACAAATTCGTGGACGACAGAATTTCCTAGTCCTCCCATGTTAACGGCCAGCAGAAAATCATTGCAGCAACTTGTCGATAATATGTACGAGCCACTCAAAGAAGTAAGAGATGGCTACATCATATCACTTAACTTAGGCACACCATCTCAAGTAATTCAGGTCCTTTTAGACACAGGGAGTGATCTTACATGGGTTCCTTGCGGTAACCTAACGTTCGAGTGCATAGACTGCGAAGATTACAGAAACAACAAGCTAACTTCAAGCTTCTCCACTTCGCGTTCTTCTTCATCTTCAAGGGATTTGTGTTCAAGTCCCTTCTGCATGGATCTTCACAGTTCAGACAATCCATTCGATCCTTGTACAATGTCAGGTTGCTCTCTGACAACCCTAGTTCGTTCAACTTGCTATAGACCGTGCCCTTCGTTTGCCTATACCTATGGCGATGGTGTAGTAACTGGGACGCTCACAAGGGATGTTCTCAAAGTTCATGCATCTGAAAATAACAACCCTAATTCAACGGTGAATTTTCCCAAGTTTTGTTTCGGTTGCGTGAGTTCTACGTATAGGCAGCCAATAGGAATTGGGGGTTTTGGGAGAGGCCCTTTATCTATTCCTTCTCAATTAGGGTTTCTTCGAAAGGGCTTTTCTCACTGCTTCCTGCCTTTTAAGTACTCCAATAATCCAAACGTTTCGAGCCCTTTAGTCGTCGGTGACCTCGCTATATCCTCCAAGGAGTATATGCAGTTTACGCCGATGCTAAAAAGCCCCATGTACCCTAACTATTACTACATTGGACTCGAAAGAATCACAGTAATAGGTAATGAAAATAATGTGAGTGATCATGTGACTACTGCAGCAGCAGCAGCAGCAGCACAAGTCCCGTTAAGTAATACTTTGAAGGAGTTCGACTCGTCGGGAAATGGTGGTATGATCATAGACTCGGGGACGACTTACACTCACTTGCCCGAGCCATCTTATTCGCAACTCCTATCGATTCTCCAATCGATCGTAACATACCCTAGAGACCATGGTGTGGAGGAAAGGTCGGGATTCGATCTTTGTTACAAAATTCCATGTGCTTCGAATGATATTTTACAGGTCGACGATGCTATCCCAGAGATTACGTTCCATTTCTTGAATGGCGTGAGGCTCACTTTGCCCCGATGGAACGCTTTTTACGCAATGAGTGCGCCGATGAACTCAACTGTGGCCAAGTGTTTGCTGTTTCAGAGAATGGATGATGACACTGTTGGGCCATCTGGGATTTTCGGGAGCTTTCAGCAGCAGAATGTTGAAATCGTTTACGACTTGGAGAAGGAGAGGATTGGAATTCAGGTCACTGATTGTGCTTTGGCTGCAGTTTCTCAAGGGCTTAAGAAGGCATGATTATCTGAGATCAGAGATTGCTTTGTGTGTAATAAAAGAATGGGCCCTTTAACGTTGTTATAATTAGTACATGAATTGCATGTCTATGCTGTTTTGGTATCTGAATGGTTGAAAAGGGGCAATATTTACTTAATTTGATCGTCCTCCATTCTCCAATATAGTTCATATGACCCGTAAAATACTTCAGCAAACAGAAGAATACACGCAATTTATAAGATACCGACACACTTTGGCGATCTCCGCACAATATAAACAGCGCTTATAATTGATAAGAAAACCATGTAATACAAATATAAATAACACAACTTTGCTTGTAATGAATCCATCAGCTAATATTCCATAGGGTCGATGAAAAGCTGTTGTATGAAGCGCTTCATTTCTGGGCCAACACGTGTGGTGTACCAATCTCCTTTTGCTTTATATAACTTCTGTAATTCGTGCATGGTTAAGGATGCGATAAAGAATTGGAGCTGGGAACTCACAGTTGGTCTCATAAACCCTTCGTTTATATCTTTCCATGCATCTTCGATCTGATCTTTGAACATGTCGATAGCCTTTCTTTTCACAACGTTATGTTCTTCTTCCATGTAGCATTGAATTGCAGATGGTATGTGATCTCTCTTATGTAAATGGTTCTCATATATTCTGGCAGTTGATCTAAGCATGAATAATCCCACCTGTAAAAAAAATATCCATTACGCAGTTCTTATATGATTAGAGCAAAATACAAACACGCGCGCACACACATATATATGTGTATATTGTATCTATGACCTTTCCATAGCTTCTGTGAATATCTACAGTTCTTCAATAGTGCCGTAAGCATCGTATGTATCGTCAATAAGGGATGCTATAGCTTGTGCCCTTGTCATAATTTTCCTCGCAAGTGAATATTTTGGTTCGAAGTATATTTAATGTTGCATGTTGTGGGACGTAATCATTAAATTCGGATCAGTTAGATCTCCATTAATACTTTGAACAATTGAAGATTTAGTTGTCAGCCGGCGTATTATATAGAAGTATTACGTCTACGGCATCTGGAAAGTGTAGAAGCAAGCCCTTCATAAAGTTGGGCTTCTTCCCTCTTCTTCCATTGGGCTGCGCGGCTCACTAATTTCATATCTACTTTTTGAAACTAAATTCATATAAAGCCTAACGAACGATAGCAATGATACATTTATATCTACGACGTACTAATAAATGTAGTGCATGGGAAAAAAAATAGAAACATTCTGCTCAAAATACACACACACACACACTACTACAAAAGCATAGGCTTGGATACCTTCCTCACAAGAACTATCCAAGACAACAACCTATAGAACACGAAGAAACACAGCATAATCCCAACATTGATCCAAAACCTATCGTCTTCATCCAATCCTCGGCTCCTAAGCACGTCCCGCCCCGACAGCAAACACCCGTCGTCCCCCTTCGAAAAGCACTCGTCTTTCCTACTCCAATACTCATTCACAATCAAGCAATCTAAAGGATACCTATATATCGATAGGTAGTACATGAAAAGCCAGTACTTTGGTATGAACTCCTTGGGTATAAAATAGCTCGAGAAAAGAAAGAACGCCCCCAAAACCGTGCCAATGAGCGAATTCCCAGATATAAAATCGGGCGAAACGATGCTCAGTAGCAGCACCAGCGAGCTCGCCATGAGCACTATGAGCCATACGACTAGCACGAAGAAGGCGAAGGCCTGAGCCGATGGGTTCAGGCCCACAATCCAGTAAAGCGGGCCCGAGAATAGGACAGCCACGACGAACAAGAATGGGAAGAAGATCAATGTGTTTGCCATCAAATAGGATGAGATTCTGTAAAAGCCCTTCGAAGCTTCTTTCATAAGCACTCGCCTTTCTTGGAGGTATATGGGCAGTGCCTCGACTGTCGAAGAGAGGAGAAAGCTTAGGCTGAAGGCAAATAGGCCCAGTCGCTCGGCTACTCCTCCCTCGTCTTTCCTTACCTTCACATAGACACTGCCCAGGCCAAGCCCGCCGACGAGGGCCTGCATTGTTCGGGCCAAAAGCAGCTGCTTCGTCCTTATAATGATCTTCCATAGGCGAAGGCTGAGGATTGCTATTTCTGGCAGTCTAGGGTTAGGTTTTGTCAGCTGTTCCCAAATGGGATTGTTATTATTAGCGTTCCCTAACAATGTCTTCGTGTCTTTGCAGGCCGTGGAGGTTGAGGAGAGAGAATTTTCTAGGGAAGAGGCGATTTCCATGGAGAATTCGAGTGGGTTGAGCTGGGCTGGGATTTCGAACCCAAGGCTCGTGATGGCTAGCTCGAGGGACTCGAGCGAGCCGTTGTAGAGGACCGAGCCCTGGGTGAGGATTAAGAAGTTGTCGATGTACTGAAGGACTCTGTAGCTTGGCTGGTGGATGGACATGACGATGGTTCGACCCTTGAGCTTGGCCATGGAGGAGAGGAGCTCGACGACTTGAAGGGCTGAGCTGCTGTCTAGCCCTGAGGTGGGCTCGTCGAGGACGAGGATGGGCGGGTCATGGATGACGTCGACGCCGATGGAGACCCTCTTCCTCTCTCCGCCGGAGATTCCGCGGTTCTCTTCGTCGTCGCCGACGAAGGTGTTGGCCACGTGGACCAGGCCGAGCTCGTGCATCAGGGAGTCGACTCTGTCGCGCCGCTCGCTGGCGGCGGTCGTGGGCCCCAGGCGGAACCTGGCGCTGAAGTCGAGCGTCTCTCTGACGGTGAGGAGAGGGAAGAGAGTGTCCTCTTGTGCGACGAATCCACAGACCTTTCTCAGCTGCGCTTGGCTGGTCACTGGGTTTTCGTTGACGAAGATGGCGTTAATTGGGTCGAATTCTTCGTTCCGCCGCCGACCCACCTGGCCGGAGACGATTCGCAGCAGGGTTGACTTGCCGGTGCCGCTTGGGCCGACGACTGCGAGGATCTCTCCGCCTTTCCCCGTGAAGGAGACGGAATTGAGAATGTTAATCGGCGCCGTCTTGTTATTATCCCTTTGGAGAAGAGCAAACCACGACGATTTTGGTATGGTGTAGGAGAGGTTCTTGACGGTCAGTGTAAAAGACGATGTTTGGTTTGACGGCGGAGGAGAGAGGTGGCCGGAGGAGGAGTGGCTGGTGGACTCGTCCGGCGAGTCATCGGAGGTGGAGAAGAGCACCGCCGAGTCGTCTTCGAGGCTGGACCTTGGTGGTTCGCCGAAGCAATTGGCCGTCGTCATTGTTTTCGTCGCTTCAGAAGATTCGCAGACGGCTGAATTTAAAGAAGAGAATGGTTTACTGAGTTAGGGTGTGGCGGTAATGGTGGGTGTGTGAGGTTACACCAAACAGCTGACCAGCGATTGGATTTGGTGAAGTTAGGTGGCTAATAATTTTTGTTGAGACCAAAAACAGTTCTCCGTCTGAGTGATCGACGGCGATGAAAAGAACGAACTGAAGACGATTGGCTCCTCTCCTACTCCTCTAGTGGTAATAACATCGATGTGTTTCCCACGCGCCGCCGGCGGCGACTTCTTCAGTATCCCATGTTAATTATAAAAGTGAGGGAATGTTTGCTTAAATGGGCCTTAACGAGGAAAAGCATTGATGGGCCTAGTTGGGCCTGTTACAAACCTAATAAACGCCGTCTGTGGGAATCGAACCCACGACCACGTGGTTAAAAGCCACGCGCTCTACCGGCTGAGCTAAGACGGCTATGTACCGGCTGAGAAATTTACAGAATACGTATGTATAGAATATATAGTTATGAGAACATCAAATTCTGAGAATTATATAATGTCATGATGAAAGCGAAAGCTTGAAGGCGAAGAGATTTTGGAACCCACTCCATAAATGACAAAAAATTAGCACGTGATGAATCCTAGCTTAAACCCCAATATGGAATATGCATTGATGAAAAGAAACGCATTGATATAATTAATATATACACATATCTATCTGTATGTGTCGAGTAGTGCCACTCAGTGCAATCATTTCTCTTCAAGTGCCCACAAATGGACCGAAGTAAAGTGCAAACGCAGCTTTGGCTCGGCACTTTCTTCAAAGTCGTTGGATATCTTTCTAAAACGTGGTAGTCTCCAATTCGTCGATTGAAAAGAATATAATCATCGAACGGAATCGAACTGACTACAACACCATATATGATGATGAGCACTAACGAGGGCCTTCATCTATATATGTATATACATATCCTTGAATTTGAATATAGAAGGAAGATGGGCTTGTCATCCAATGAGTGTTTGTTACTTCCTTTCCATTGATAAACTGCTGTGTTAAAGCTAAACAATGGATTGTTCTAGCATGCACTTATTGTAAAAAATATTGTTTTAATCAACAAAAATTTGAATTTGCAATCGATTGTGTCTTCGCATAGTGTGCAATTTACACTTGATGAAGAGTCGTCATAATCATATATTTCATTCATTAAATGCATTATAAATAATATTGCCTTTACAAACACTTCACTTCACGCTACACAATTAACCACAAAACCCCTGGAGCAAAATAGTCGACAACACATAAGCAAACACGCATAATATTAATAGTAGATCGTTTTACAAATGCAAGTATAATCAATCAATCTTGCTCTTAAAACCTGTAAAAAGCAAACCAAGCTATTAATCGTTGACAAGAACCAGTGATTCCCATACAGACAGTTCTGAATCCTCATCAAATAATAACATGAAAATAACTAACAACATGTAGATTATGTAATAAAATGATTAACGACGACTCCGCACATCCATATCGAGATTCTTGAACTTAGTAGCCATTCATGCATGTCTTAATTTAAGCCTTCACCGAGTATGATCAAATCCCAGCTGATTGTTGTTATTACCATTCTTCCACTGAATATTGTTGGGATAATCGATGGAAGGACCACCTGCCTGATTTTTCACATTAACGTCGTCATCTCCACCGACGTTTGCATCGGCCCAGAAACTTGTCTTCGGCGGAGCCATTGAAGAGCTATGAGCAGCAGCAGCAGAACCTTCGTTGCTGTTGTTGATAAAGCCTTGTTGTGTCCAAGAACCCATTGGAGGAGCCCTAATTTGTTGATGAATCTGAGGAAAAATCATCTGCTCATGTTGATGACTTTCTTGAAGCTTCAATGGCTGATAATAGTTCACGCCTTGCACAAGTGGCAAGTTATTACCACCGCCAAACTGACCGCGACCACCGTAATGACCACTTGCAGCGCCGCCGCCGCCGCCGTTCATCATCATCAGTGGATTCGCAGCAGCCCTCAGAGGCTGACTCTGAGATGAGAAAGATGGGATCTGAGTTCCCGGAGGGATCTCGCGGCAGCCGGCCGACGGTGCCTCCGACGACGTCGACGGAGACATCTTCTGGCGCTTGGCTGTCCTGCGAACGCCGCCGACTGGGATGTTCCTTAGGGTTCCGCCGTGGGTCCAGTACCTACGGCAGTTTTTGCAGAAGTAGCGAGGCTGTGATAGGCTGTAGTTGTTGTAGTAACAGAACTTTGTGTTGGGCGAATCGCAGCGAGGACACTTCTGAGGCGGCGGCGGTGGCTGGTTGCTGGTGTTTTCTTGAGGCGCCACCGCCACACGGCCGTGATTGGTTGTGGGTTTCTGCTCATGACTCATTATTGTTGTTGTTGGGGTCACCGTGGTGTTTCTTGCATTGTGTGTGTATTGTGTATATATATATATTTTGGGTTTATTATGTGTACGGAAGCTGAGAATAGAGATAATTCAACGCAGTGGATATGTGTAATCTGCAGTTTGTCCTTTTGGGATTATGAGAATTAGAAAGTCAACGTCGGAAGAATGGGACTGAAACACCATGGAGATAATACGCACGTGCGTGATAAGATCTCTATCTTCTACAATCTCTTCACTGACCAGTTGATCTTGAACTATCTCTTGCAGAACAAGCAACAGAGGAGAGAGAGAAATGGAGAGGGAGAGAGAGAGAGATGTCAATGAAATGACAATAAAAGAGCCCTTTTCTTGTTCTTTTAAACTAACTAGAGAAAAGATCATATATGGGCTTGACTCGCTGGATTTCAAGAATTGACCTCTCTCTCTCTCCGAGAAAGAACATCTGAGGTTCTGTCGAAAAAGAACACAAAAAGGGTTGATTTTGAAATGTAGTTCACATGTAACTACAATCTGGCATAATCAAAAGATCGAAGCCCTGTACACTTTTTTTCCCGATGTTTAATGTTTGTCTTTAATGACTTGAATTTGATCAAATCAAACATTTGAAGGTTGTCTAGCTTTGCTTTCGTATTACTCGACTAAAACGGTAAAATATAATACGATTCAGAACAAAAGCTAACATCCAATTCCAACGAACATGTGACCGAGCGACACATCAAAAAGTAGTGTGTCAAATTTGTCTGTCCATTACTGCATAGTGTCTGTACGTTACATAGGCAGCTTCAGAAGGTACTCACCGGTCCCGGCGTCGTACGGCGGCTGATGGCGGCCATGGCGGCGGACAGTGTCAGCGTTAATGCTCGTGTGATGTCCCTTTCTCTGGTCTAGTCGTGGACTTTCTTAACTGGGCCAACAGATCTAAACTCGGCCCACTAAAATTCTTATTTAAGCCTTACATTAGAACCAAAACGTCGGAGCGGGCTGGCCCGTTGCCCGCCAAAGCCCGTCACTGGCGTGGCGGGGACGGGCAAGCCCTGCCTGCAGGCGAGTAGCGGGCCTGGCGAGCTCGGCAATTTTTCTTTTTAAAACTAAAACAAAAAATAATTAGAAAATAAGCAAAAGTAAGGAAAAAATAATATAAAAAGGAAAAAAAATAAGAAAAATGAAGAATGTTGGAAAATATATCGAATTAAAACTAATATTAATTTATTTACGTTATTAATTACCAATTATTACGTATATTTTGTATTATTATATTATATATATAATTATTTTAAATTATGCTAGCGGGTGGTGGCCCGTGGGCTAGCCCGCCCCGCCAAAGCCCGCACCTGCTGCGGGCTTACCCACTCAGGTCCGCCGTCGCAGCCACAGTTGACAGCTCTACAGCTGGGTAGTGGGTGTGGCGTTTTGATAGTCCTTGGAATTTATTATATGCAAGGAAAAATACAACAAATCTAAATTAGTCAACATGATAATACACAATCAGTATGGAAAACATAACGAAGTTATCACAACAACCATGATACAGATTAGTCAGCAGATTATTCTGATTTCTTCTCATCAAAGGGACGCCAATTAACATCCAAATTCTGATGTTCGTCCATGGGTTTACCACCTGGATTGTGCTCGAGTTTGTTCTTCCACTCGTCTTCATCCTCAGGAGTCTTCATTACAGTGTCTCCATCATCGTATCTTTCCTTGTCCCTCTTCAGCTTGCTAGAACAACCATCATCATCTCCTTCGGACAATTTATGTCCCATTCTCTGCTTCATGTCTCTATCTTTGTCTTTCTCCTCCTCTTCTGTCTTCCAACACATGGGGGTGATGATAAAGAACATCAGGCTGTTGTTTTATTTTTGTAGAAAAGCAATAATTTATGTGTGAGGGGAGGAACAAATGGCGAGAGACGATTTTTCAAACAGAGGGACAAAGCTTTTGCTTTCTAATACATGAGCCTTTTCTCCCTTTTTTTCACTACACGAGCAAAGTATTTTTTTCACATGCTCATACGTTACATATATCTTGTTTCTTTTTCCTCTCCCACTCACAGCTTTTACTCTCCACTCACACACTGTCTACTTCGTACAGATGCACATATATATAGGTATATATTACACATGATAAGGCAAGAGGATAACAATGAATCATGCGCATATCTCTCCTTTGGCGGCTATAATATTTACTCTTTTGTTTTTTTCTTCTTTTTTCAAATTCATAGTCTTCCATGATGGCTGTAGATTCATGCGTGATCTTCTTGTATGTTTGTATTGTCTTTATTGTTTGTAGTCAATATCACTTGGGCATTGAGATTAGTCAACAAATTCCCCCCTTAATCTCAATGCCTCGGATCTTTCGTCATTCCTTAAACTTAACTCTCGTCCGTCTATCATATGTCGCGGCTCGCCACTTGCCGTCAATAATTTCCTTCGTGATCTTCGCCATTTTTGCCATCTCGTCGTACTCGCCTGTCACCAAACAGCACAAAAAGTTTACCTCTGATTTTTCTTCTTGGATCGTTTTTGCCCTTCGATTCGGTTCTTCAGCGACGTAATAAATATCATCGTATTTTTCTTTGACCCCTGTGACGTAGTCCTTCAAGCTCGTCACCTCGTCGTTAAAAATGGCAGTGTCGGCTTCATCATGCTTCTTAACAAGCTCCTCCTCCTCGATTTTTCTGCGGTTTTTGTCGTACTCAAGGTTCATCGATATTGCGACCGGATGTTTCGCCTCCGATGGCTTGGGCTTCGTCAGCTTCTCGAAGATCTCCTTCATGATTACGGCAGTCGCCTCCTTTTCCGCTAGCTCATCGATCTTATCTGTGCCCTCCTTCGGGACTTCTCTGCGAATTTGGTCGATCTCTTTTTCATTCATATTTTGGTTATCGCGCATCCGCTTGGGCGCCTCGTTGGTCGTCGTAGCGATCCGTTTGGGGGCCTCTAATTTCCCGGCGAGCTTATACTTCTCGTTGCTTCGATTTTTCAAGTTGTTCATGTAGGCCTCAAGACTGTCTCTCGCCTTGATCCATTCCTTCACTTCTTTGTCTTTCTCACGTACTTTTTCTTCGTGAGCGTGGTCTTTGTTGGTAGGACTGACCTTGATAGGTTCTCCAGTCATTTGTTTAGCGACTTTTCGATCAACATGTCGCAGGACCTTCGTCGTGGCTTCACGCGCGATCGTCTCATCGTGCTTATGCGTCTCTCCTCGCTCATCTTTTTCAGCATGCGTGGTTGGCTCTTCAACCGCCTCACCGCCTTTCTCGGACACTGTCTCATGCGTCTCTATGGCTTTTACGTTCGCCTTCGACGTGTGCATGGCGTCGTCGACCTCGTTCTCCTTCTCCTGGGCATTCTCCGATGCCTTCACATTGATCTCCTCGACTTTCTCAGGTGGTTGTCGTGGCGGCGTTTCTTCGACCGCTTCCTCTTTCTCGAACTTTGAGGGCTCCGCCTCGTAGGAAGGTTCCGTTGGTGGAGTGGTGGTGGATACTTCATGAGTGATATTTTCTTTTATCACTTCAACGACTGCTTCAGTCGTCTTCTCTTCTTTCACGGCCTTTTCGGCCTTTGGAGATTTTTTCTCCTCTTCATCACCATCGGCTTTCATCTTTGATGATTCGCCTTCTTCTTTTCCATCTCGGGTTTTTGTGGTAGTTCGACTTCTTTCTTTTCCACCATCGGCTCAGCGTGATTTTATCACGCTCGCTCTCCACGACACGAGCTACCTCTTCTCGTACGGGTTCGCCCTTAACGTTCTTCTCGTCCTCCTTCGTCGTCTCAAGTTCGCCCTGTTTTTGTGGCTGAACTTCGTTGCTGCTATCAGCGACTTTATATGCTTTCTCCAACAGATCCCAGGCTTTCTTGGCTTCTCTCGTTGCGCCTATGGCTCCGAAACCGGTAAGATCTAACGCCTCTAAGATGAGAAGGCGCGCGAGACCATTTTCTCTCACGGCGGCTCCCAACGTCTTCCGTTGCGACTTTGTATACTTCGTCGTATCTGGTGAGAATCCATCTTCGATTATTTCCCATAAGCCTTGCGATTTCAGCAAAGCTTTCATTTCGACGATCCACCTTGCGTAGTTATTTTCGGTGAGTTGCGGGATTAACATGTGGGTAAATAATATCAGCTTTGACACCATCGGCACCATCGGCTCTGTCGGCTCCATCGGCGCTGGCAACACCATCGGCTCTGGCGACATCATCGGCTCTGATAGTTTCGTTGACACCTTCGGCTCTTTTGACACCATCAGCTCTGATACCATTTTGTTGTTTTATTTTTGTAGAAAAGCAATAATTTTATGTGTGAGGGGAGGAACAAATGGCGAGAGACGATTTTTCAAACAGAGGGACAAAGCTTTTGCTTTCTAATACATGAGCCTTTTCTCCCTTTTTTCACTATACGAGCAAAGTATTTTTTTCACATGCTCATACGTTACATATATCTTGTTTCTTTTTCCTCTCCCACTCACAGCTTTTACTCTCCACTCACACACTTTCTACTTCGTACAGATGCACATATATATAGGTATATATTACACATGATAAGGCAAGAGGATAACAATGAATCATGCGCATATCTCTCATTTGTCGGCTATAATATTTACTCTTTTGTTTTTTTCTTCTTTTTTCAAATTCATAGTCTTCCATGATGGCTGTAGATTCATGCGTGATCTTCTTGTATGTTTGTATTGTCTTTATTGTTTGTAGTCAATATCACTTGGGATTGAGATTAGTCAACACAGGCCTCACTTCGAGAGCTACTGATCCACGTAAGAACAAAGGGTTAATTTTAATACCTGAGAAGAAAAACTGAGGTTGAAGATTGGTGACAGCTTGTTGCTGCTGCTGCTGCTGCTACTTTCGATCTGTGATAATAATCTTCTTGAGATATTGAGAAGATCCTTTCGTGCCAATGCCATCTTCAATTTCCTTGATTTCGTTCTAGCAATGTGCTCTGTACATCACCAGCATTAAATCTCTCTTCTTCTTTTCCCACCTTTTTGCTGTGTGTAGACGTGGAAGGTGCAAGCTCATACACTTGGAATTTAATAAACACGTGCCGACTTAAAAAGGTTTTATCTGCAACACAAAGAAAAGTCTGGAAAACACAGGAAATAATAATAGTTGTAGTATAAAATGTGATGGAACAGACGAAAATTGGAGTTTTACTACATTAGGCCCTTTGAAAAAAATGTCATGATGATAAGACATGAGTATGTAATCGCGGGAGACGTGGGCTTATTATCCAAATTATATCCAAACCAGTAATTTGCTCGAATTCGACTTAAGGACCACTGTAATAACGGACATATATACGTACGATCAGAATATGATGAATCGAGAAAGAATATATTATCGATCATATGTATACTGACGGTAGTAGCAGATCATACTGAGATTAGCATATGGTCATAGCTTCTATTTGATTTGATGACACTCAACTCAATACAATACAACCAATCATGAATACAAAACAAATTAGCTTTTATTACAACAACAAGCTCTTCAACCTCTCAGCTACCCTTGGAGCAGCCCCATGTTTAACCGCAGATTCACAAATCTGATGAAGGAAAGTAAAAAAAAAAAAAAAAAGATGCTGTCACATTGTACTGCATTAAAGTTGCCGATAGAAAATGGAGAAACATGTGTCATATAATTTATGATTTAATTTATTGCTATATATATATAATGTACTCCACGAACCTTGCAATGTATAGTGTGAAACACCCTACTTCCCGCCACAGTAAAGCTTGCATTTTCAACTTCTAAACCTTCTTCTTGGTTTAAGATTCTCATCACCTCGCAAAACATGAAATGAAAGTTAAGCCCAGTGACCAAAACTACTTCAAGAATCGGACCCATAAGACGAACTTCGATGTTAGGCGATATAGTAGGGCTCGAACTATTCGAACATCCAGCTCCTATTAAGTTGGTTTTCTTCTTCTTCATTGCCTCAATGTTTGACTGAAGCTTCTTTATGTAATTCGCAGCTTCATCTAACTGATCTGCGTGTGAAGCAACTTCCTGATAGAAATAAAACAAGTGTGAAGTAATCAAGAAATACCTCATCAGAAAAAGCATCCGATATAAAAAATGGGGTTTTACAAGCTAACATTAACCCTAGCAGATTCTTCATGGTAAGGCACGAGGGAGTTGAGCTCTGAATATAGGGCTTTCATGCGATTTCTACGGTTCTTTTCGATGGTTTTTCTATCTGCTTTGGAGGAACTAGGGTTTTGATGATCCATCTCTCTGTTACTAATCTTCAAATGGAAACAACTAGCTAGGGAAACTATATGCTTTGTGCCTTTATGCGAATATTTTAATTTTTTTAACCAAACTTAGTAGTGTTGAAGAAGATAACGAACAAAAACACACAAAAGTGGATTGGGAAAAGGCAAACACACGTTGCACATTGCACAATACAATAAATGTTCTCTCGTACAAGGTAATAAAGCCAAGCAGCATTGCAGTAAGTGTGGGGCTTTCTTTCTTTTAGCTATGGCAGTTGGCACCCACATGAATTCAATAATTTTGAAATGTTATGATGATAGCATGAGAGAGAATTATAGTTATGCTAAAAGAGGATAATCGAATTAGGTCTATTATTATGTTGTTGGTGCATGCATATATCTTAACCATTTTTGCCAAGACCAATTGACCATTTTTTAACCACACTATCTTAAAGGCGGATTTAATAAGATTGTACTTTTATTTCGAATCGTTATTTAAAAAGGAAAAAAAAATTATGTAAAGCGACTTTAAAATCGACATTATAAAAAGAAAAAATATGTAGCGACTTCAAAATCGACAATGAGGTGAAAAAAGAAATATAGCTCACGACTTTGAAATAAACCAAAATATGAAGCAAAAAAATAACATAGCATGGCTTCGAAATCGACATTAAAAAATACGTAGAGGTTCGGGAAATTCACATTTTAGGGAAAATATAGCGCTAACTTCGAAATCGACATTTATAAATTAATATAGCGCGACTTCGAAATCGACATTTTAGAAAACATATATAGCGCGGCTCCGAAATCAGTTTTTCAAAAACGTATATAGCGCGACTTAAACCAATACTTAAAAAAAAAAAAAAAGCTGTATAGTGTGAATTTCGATTACATGGAATTGTAATAATAGAGAGCATCTTTAAGAAAAATACGTTCTCCGAAATTATTAAAACCAAAGTGAATTATAAAAATGTGTAGATAAATATTTACTTAAGTATAGTAAAGCTTGCGATACTTTGTTAGTAATGAAAAACATATACGTTAATATAATGTATGTGTATCAACCAAATGGACCGCTGTAGGACTACATATAGGAAGACAACGTAATATAAGCGAAAAATTCTTGAATTAACGAGAATTTTATTTTAACAGATAATATTTAATAATCCTATTCTGATCATGTAACCACTTCAAGTACCTATATACGTGCTTTGTATATATATATATATGTGTGTGTGTGTGTTAACCAAGGCGGTGTTAATGTTGCCATGGATGGAGCTGCGAGAAATCATGCACTCAATTTTTCGAGGCCTATACATACTAGTACATATGTTCCTTAATAATATGGTATACATGTTCGATTTTTTCAATATGTGACACAACAAAGTAAAAAGCAGTTCGACTATATATTCCCCAGAGCAGAGAACAACGCTGGATTTTATTAGTTAAATGGCTTCCAACACGTTTGTTCTGAATGTGTTATGAGACGGCTTTACATTATGTTGTGAACGTGTCATAATCATATACGCTGCCTAAACCTACTAGGATCTAATGATGCATTATCAAGGAACTTTATATATCCTAATTTCATAGAAAATATAGTTCTTGAAAACTGTACTCTAGTGATGTACCAGGGACAAGGCACAAACTTCGATAATTCATCAAAATGGTGGTACCACATAACAAAGTGAGACTTCCAACTTTAAAAAAGCAACAATAAAAATGTGATCGATCTTTCTATCAGTAAAACTTGCATCTGAAATCCCAGGCCTACTAATCGGACATCTGTTGTAAACTCGAACATACATAAATGAAGTATTAATTTTTTGGAGCGAAGGAAATTGAGTAATTTATTGGGCAGCGTAGCCGTAAGCAGTATGCGGAAAAATCGAACGCAGAGAGATGGACAAGGTAGAGAGCACAAGTACCTGCAACTAGTCGACGGCCTCAGAATCCACGTGGCAGAAATTGGAGGAGACTCGTCGGCGCCGGCGGTGGTGTTCTTGCATGGATTTCCCGAGGTATGGTACACGTGGCGCCACCAGATGACGGCCGTTTCCGAGGCTGAGTTCCGAGCCATAGCGCCCGATTACAGTGGCTATGGGCTGTCCGAACCTCCGCCCGAGCCTGGGAAGTCAACGTTCTCCGATTTCATCTCCGATCTCCTCTCTCTCCTCGACGCCCTTACACTCTCCAAGGTACATGAATACAACATAAGATTTTTGCTGCATTTTTCCGTTTTTTTTAGTGATTTCGAGCTTTGTATGGCTTAAACATCATCCGTTAACATATGTCACTGAACTAATCTAAACTCTTGTCTTTAACATACATAGGTCGTTCTAATCGCAAAGGATTTCGGATCAAGAATAGCGCACGTATTCACGCTTATCCATCCCGAGAGAGTTTCGAAAATCATCACGCTAGCCGTACCTTTTTCACCTCCCAACAAGCGCAACGCAGTTCGTAAGCCTTTCCCGAGGGGTCATACATCGCAAGATTTCGGGTTCATTCGAAAACTATACTGCTAAATACTAACCTTCTCATCAATGGTTGCTTATATGATGAAGCAATTAGTTCGTTAGGAACACGGTAGAGCCGAGGCAGATTTCAGACGCTTCGGTGTCAAGACGATAGTGAGAAAGATATACATTCTCTTCTAAAGAGACAGAGTACCCACTGCTCGAAAGGACCAAGAAATAATGGACGTTGTGGATTCGTCGACTCCTTTGCCGCCTTGGTTGTCCGAGGAAGATCTCTTAGTATATATATGCTTCTATGTACGAGAAATCTGGATTCGAAACTGCTCTGCAAGTACCGTATAGGTAAATAATTTCTACCGTGTTATTACTCAGCTCTTTTTTCTTACAGGGGATTATTCGAACTTCTATTTCTTGGCACATCATCAGGTCACTAGACGAAGAGTTCGAAGTACCTAATACGGAAGTCGAAGTGCCAACGATGGTTATAACGGGCGGTCAAGATTTCTCGTTGGATTTTCCGAGCGTGAAGGAGTACATTCGAAGTGGTAGGTTTAAGGATTGTGTGCCCAACTGTGAGACAGTGTACTTGCAAGAAGGTTCTCACTTTGTCCAAGAACAGTTTCCTGAACAAGTGAATCAGCTAATCTTGAAATTCATCGCCGGTTGAATAATTTATTGTTTAACTGAGGAAAATGTCTTTGAAGTTGAGACGGGAAAAAACTAGTTATTGCAAGACAAATACTCGATTTCGATTTCGTTAAAACGCGAACTATTACAACCGTCGAAGAAACCAACCAACCTCTATCGCATGTTGCCCTCGCGAAGAACATCAATCATGTCGTAAATCCGCTTGTCGGCCTTCGATTTGACCTGAGGTGCACCAAAACGAGGTTATGATATGAACATACAGCTAAATATCATTTAACGTAACTGAAGAATTGGGAACCACCTTTTTGTTGAGGAAAAGTATAGCGTCAACTGTGCCCTCGGCGTAGATTGATCGACCGCAGACATTGTGCTGGAACTCAAACGACACGCTGTCCCGATTCGAACAAACGCGATTTAGAATGTTTTGTGTTTTCAATAAACCGAAAGCATCGAAAGTAATCAAAGTTCTGAGAGAGACGTCTTACGTTTCATCGGGCGATGTTAGATGATACATGTGGAATGCATGACCGTTTAAATGTTCTTCTGGGACACCAACCATCTCCACTTGTAACCTTGGATCCCTTATTTGCTGTACCTATTGAACCGAAAAATTCGTCTAATAGATTACAGCTCACTAGTTAAGCTTAAGTAAATGAAACGAACTATTAGGAACCAGACGTTTGCACATTTTCGTAAGATACATGTACGAGATATTCGAAACCAATTCTTGAACGACCTATTTATGGATCATAGTCCAAAACCTGAAACTCTATTTGACTACAAGCCGTACCTCGTCCAGGTCAAACGAGACGCCCAGCTTCTGAAAACATGAAATGACAGCCTTAGCGGTGCCAGAAAGGTCCAACTTGCTAGCTTGGTGTGACTCCATGACCTAGCAAGCATCAGTTTTTCATAGTGAGATAGGATGGGAAACAAGTCAACAAACTAGCAGAAGAAAAAGTTTCCCATCTTTTTCTGAAGAGATATATAGAAATTACTTGTAATTTATATCCTGAAAATGCTCCAGGAAACTGTTCTGCCATGATTTCCATGGCTGCAAGAAATGCTACCACCTAAAAAGTCCATCAACCGCGGATGATGTGTTGGAAGGTGTAAGAATAGAGAAACTTGCACAGACATGCAGCGAACTTTTCTCACACCTGTTTACCCATTTGTGGAGAAATCACCGCATACACCTTTGAGTCAGACACAGTTCGATAAAGCAGTTCCCTGTCTCCTCCGGTGGTTCCCAACACAAACGGAACTCCAACTTTGCAGTACAAGGCAGCATTATCTATTACCTCACAAAAGTAAATGAGAGATTACAAAAGACGTTGCTCCTGGAGCAGAAAGTTATGAAACTCTTGACGGTTTGAAATCCATATAACACTCTCAGAAAAAAGCAAATCAATTAATCATGATTTAGAAACCTCCAGCCAATACATAACATTAATCATTGGATCAGCAAAAGGAAAACTATCTTACCGAAGTACTAAAACAATATAAAAAACCCTGTCCAACCTGCATCAAAAGTCTGACAAACCCATTGAAATGCTAAAATCTCAAGTGCTACCCACGTACCATTAACTGCTGAAGGCACAGTGTAGTCGACCACAATCAGATCTGGATAATCCTTAAACACAGAAGAAAGAATCGATTCCCTTTGTTCAGGACCTTGCACTTCAATCTGTTTCCCATCGATATCTAATACTTTCCCCGAATCTTCAGGACCACCCAGTGCTACAGGGACAGGTTTGAGTCCAGCAGAAATAGCTGCCTCTAGCACAGCTCTACCCATCTTCCCTGTGCAACCATTGACCTGCGATTAAGTCATAGAAATCAATGAATTAACAAATGGTAAAAGTCCCCAACTTGACAATAGGAAGGTTTGTCTTCAGCATAACCACATTACTCACATATCCCAAAAAAATAAACGAAGTCAAGAAAAAAAAAAACTTTATACCATTATTGGGATGTCATTACTTTTCGAGGCAACTATAGCTGCAGGCTCGGTAGACTGCACATGATTTGCAGCCATTTTGACCGAAGCTCTACGGGAAAAAGCAAGCTTACAGCTAAATTTACAGGAAACCGCTGGTCTAGCGATTTTCAGGTGAGGCGATGGATACGTTATATCTCCGGCGGACTGTCGCTGAGCTGAGACGCCGGCGTACAAGGTGGATTTTAGTACGCGAGACATTTGAGCATATGCAATGGCTATCAGATGAAGAAATGGGGATTGGTAGGTAGTGTAGGGTTTTAGAATTGGAGGCAGAGACTCAATTTAATGTTTTTCAATTTATTATGGTTTTAAATATTGAAGTACTACATTAGTAGTGATCAGGGATGTAAACGGGGCGGGGATAGGTCCCCATCCCCGTCTCCATGTCGACGGGGAATCCCGTCCCCGCGAACTAAACGGGGAAAAAATCATCCCCATCCCCGTCGGGTTCCCGCCCCCACGAATTTTTCTAGAAAAATTATATTTTCATTATAATATAAATTGAATACATTATTTATATGATATATTAATATATTTAATTATAATATTAAAAAAATTGTAAAAAATATTTTTTTAAACTATAATAATATAAATTATGTCGCAAAATATTTTTATTAATCTAAGCTAAAAAATATTTTATTTAAATAATATTAATGGCGGGGAACGGGGCGGGGACTATGATCCCCGTCCTTGCCTACGGGGACAAAAAATTCCCCATCCCCGCCCCACGGGGATTAAAATTCGGGGATTCCCCGCCCCGTTCGGGGCGGATCCCCGCGGGGACGGGGAATCCCCGCCCCATTGACAAGCCTAGTAGTGATGTGATGCTGATATCATTATGGGGAAATTTGTTTGAGGCCCGTTACCGTTTAAAATTTGGTTTTAGTCTCAGTCAGAAAAAAATTTGTTTTAAGGACTCGATTTCTGTAGTATCACTTCATTGTTCCGCAGTATCACTTCATTGTTATGCGTTACCACTTCATTGTTATGCATTACCACTTCATTGTTCTGCAGTACCACTTCATTGTAAAAAATGAAGTACTCCAGAACAATGAAGTGGTACTGCAGAATAATGAAATGGTATTGCAGAATAATGAAGTGAAAATCGGTTCCTTAAGCCTAACTTTTTTCTGACAGATCCTAAACCCTATTTTAAAACATTTTTGGAGCCTGAATCATAATTAACCCTATTATTAATTGTAGAATGTCATCAATTGAAATATATATTTTCAAAAATTAGTAAATCATCGGGTTAAATATTTTGTGAAATGATTCTTTACCTTAAATTATTGATTTTATGTCTCGATTTTAACAATTGGTAAGAAGAATATGTCACGTATCAAAATAAGGTTTTTCTTTGCAGCTATTGTTAATAATACATCTACATGAAAAAGGAAACCAATATAATGCCATAACTTCGTTCTTATTTTTTTCCTAAATTGTAATTTATGAACAATGGATGGAATAAACAAAGTTGGTAAGAACGGATCACATACCAAAATGAGGGTTTCCCCTGCAGCTATTATAAATACGAGACAAGTAATCTTACAGTGCCACGTCAAATAAAAAATATCAGCAAATTCATATATTATATGCAATGGCGGCTTCATGTGGTTATTACAAGCGATGCTTTACTCTTCTCCTCGCCTTTCTTGTGTTGTCGTTGCTCGTTCCCCGCCAATGTAAGTATTAACAGTGAGCTTTATATAACAATATACATAAGTCCTTTTTATATAACTTCAACTTATGAGTTTGTATATATACATATATGTGTGTTGCAACAATAGGCTATGGAAGTACGAATAGCAAAAACACAGTTGTGAGGAAGGAATTAAATGAGGAGAAGATTAATTTAGATTTGTGCAAGCGTTACACAAACTGTGAACGAACCGACGGCCGACCGCCGCTTCCGGCGTGCTTTTGCTGCATAACTGATAACCGTTGTTATCTTGGCGATGATGAGTGTCGAGGGAATTGCCGTTTCTGATTTTTAGTATGTGCTAAATTTGAGGAATTTATTTTATTACTATAAAAAAGATATATTGTAAGATAAGATGATGACGCTATTATCTATATATGATTAATCCATTGGTAATGCTACATAATCAGATCTTGAAAAATTGTCTTGTTAACAAAAAAGCAATAATCTAATTACCAAAAAAAGCAATAATCGATATCTTTATGACTAACAACACTACCAATGTTCAACAAGCTATAAATATGACTAAAGACAATATACATAAACAATCATAAAGTTCAAACATCACATCAAATACAATGGCTTTTATCAAGATTTCTCTCTATATCACCCTCTTCGTCTTCATCCTCAGTGCCCTATTCGCTTCTCATGAATGTAAGTAATTATAAAACTATTCAAAATTAAAAACTCGATTGTTAAATCTATAATTATAAATAATCGTAATGTCAGGTCACGATGTTGGCAGCATTGGCGTGGGGAGGAAAGAACTATATTCAAACTATATGATGATGAGCACAAAGTCGAGTGATTATCAGAAATTTAATATTAGTGAGAAAACAAATATTAATCAGTGCGTACGTACAAAGGATTGCAGTAACATTGACATATGCTACTGCTGCTTGGGGGGTACCAAATGCTGGACTAACGAGAAAGCATGTCTCAAATATTGTAATTAGTAGTAAATTTCATTGATATAAATTGCAAAATACAATAATGTAATTTAGTTCGAATACACAATTCAAACGTACCCTCGTATGGTTTTGTAATTAATTAGTACATAGTCGACCATGATTATATAGATGATAAGAAGAAATTCTAATATATCATAAATGTAATGGAAATCAATCCTCGACGATAGGATCATTAGTGGTATCATGGCAATACATATATGTATATATTTATATCCACATGATTTTATACCAAGTCTGTTATCTTTTAAGTCCATAAATATATGACTAAAATACATTTACATCGCAACAATCATAAAATTTAAAAGCTAATCAAACAATACAATGTCTTTCTCAAGATTCCTTTCTCCCTCTCCATCTTCATCATCAGTGTCCTACTCGCTTCTCATGAATGTAAGTAAATTCGAGTAACGTTATTTAATATAGATTTGTAAATTACAATTGATTAATAATTCATTTATTTTACGATAATAATTACATTTTATTTATTAGTTATCATATATCCGTTTGTTACTTCTCAGGAATCTCTGGTAATAATGGTTATTGTAATTTTTTTACATAATACGTAGATCATGAGAATTAGTACTGATAAGTCGTTTCACAATCGAGAGTAACATTCACATTTACATCAAACTGAATTTACGCGGAATATATGAATTACAATGTCGTTGTGAGATATTAAATATAATTTATGCTACATTTCTATTGTATTCTTTATACCATATAATTGAAACAAGTGAGGTTGACATTCACGGATTTGTTTACCAGGAAAACTTGGCACCATTTCATTAAACTTATGTAGTTTTAGTAGTTAAATTAGTGCATTCGGCTTATCATTAAAATTAGACTAAAACTCATCACATTATTAAAGTGAACCGAAAGCGACCCACCGAAGACAAGGCAAAAAAAGCGGCTAAGACGAAGCAAATCATAAAAGCATATAATAATGTAATATAGAAGTAATTAACAAAGAAACAAAATTGCATCTATTATTATAAACAAATTGCAATATTTAAAAAAAAAAAAAGAAAGAAAGAAAACGAAAGTGGAGTGAAGCGTATGGCCCTTCGTTTTGGATAAGCGCGTCACCAATTGATAGAGTCAATTATTTAGACAAGTGATGATTAATTAATACACAATGATAATAATGTATTCCTTTGTCGAGAATTATGTTACGATATGAATATTCTATGTACGAAATAAAAATCAGAAAAATATAAAATAAACAAACAAAATAGTGGAAAAATACAAAATAATATCTGCACAATCATTGTATACGTATACACGTGTCCACTGTAGCTATTATTACCTTCCACTGCTACGCATTCAACAGTAACACCACCCATCTTAATTCTCAGTCTAAAAAGGAGTCTCCTCTTTGGAATTTTAGAGGCATAGATCAAGAAAGAGCAGTGAAATTTCCATAAAAGGGGTTTCAGTCTTGATGCTATTTGTGATCGAGCTTTGATCTTTGATGATTTTCCGTCTTATTTCTGTTTTGAGGAGTTTCTGAAGAAGAAATATGTACGTGAGCGGTGGAACCACCCCAGTGAAGAAGTCCTTTAAGGACTCATTGAAAGTGCTCGAAGCAGACGTTCAGCATGCTAACACGCTGTAATATATTTATTTCCTTGTTTTTGTCCAGCTGATTTGATGTTCTTCCTTTCTGTTCGTTGACTGGGCTTGCTTCAGATTTTTCTTTTGGGTGGTTCTTTGATCATCCGATGTTGTCTGTTGCTTCTCTTTGTAAGACGATCCTCTACATTATCTAACGAAATATCTTCTCTAAGGGGTTTTTTTGGCCTGAAAATTTGTTGATTAGGAAAACGTTCAGTTAAAGATAGTTTGATCTTTTCTCAACTGATTGCTTTGATTTAACATAATATTTACTTCAGTATTAAGCTGCAGTTCTGCTTAGTTCCTGAAAACTTCCCAAGAAAGGTCTCACATTTATTGCTTGTATTGAATACAGGGCAGCTGATTATCCAAGAGAATACGATGGTGCTTGTCTTCAAATGAGAATTTCTTACAGCCCAGCAGCGCACTTCCTCCTTTTCCTCGTTCAATGGACTGATTGCCACCTCGCAGGTGCTCTTGGGTTGCTGAGAATCCTAATTTACAAGGTTCTTTACTTGGAGCTTCATTACACACACCTTCTTCTTCGGATTGTGTCTGTTTTGAAGTTCACATGCTTCGTATCTTGAAAATATTTCGATTTTACTCCAAAGTTATGCTTGCTTGCCATTTGCCAATGATCGAACAATGTGCATGTAATAGGTTTATGTGGATGGAACCACCACAATGTCCACTCATGAGAGGAAGGCAAGCATCCGAGAATTCTATGGTGAAGTTCTTAGTTCTTTAGCAAAGTGTAGTTTCTTCATAGAGAAAGAAGCTAGTTGTCTGATTTCATCCCCTCATTTATTGCAACAGCCGTAATCTATCCCTCTTTAGTGCAACTTCAAAACGGCATCACCGACGCAGAAGATAAGAGACAGAGAGTGATGTGCATGGAGAGGTACAGAAGGAGCTGCGAGGAAGAAGATCTCGGGAAATTCCCCGAGTCCGAAATCGAGAGGGAAAAAGAATGCGGGATTTGCATGGAGACAAACAGTAAGATAGTTTTGCCAAACTGTAACCATGCTCTGTGCCTCAAATGCTACAGAGACTGGTAATAATACTATCTCTTCCCTTCCTTCTCATTGCACTCTTCGTTAATAGTATCAAACATCAAAGTCCTTCCTTGTTATTATCGCAGGCGTTCAAGATCTCAATCTTGCCCTTTCTGTCGAGACAGCTTGAAGAGGGTAAACTCCGGCGATTTATGGGTATATTTGGACAATATGGACGCAGCAGACACTTCGGTCATAACGAGGGAAAACCTACGAAGGCTCTTCTTCTACGTCGATAAATTACCCCTCGTAGTCCCCGATTCTCTCTTCGACCCCTACGACACTCACGTGAGGTAAAAAAAAATCTGCAGAACTAACGTTTGTTCTTCAAGAATCAGCTGCTATTCGAGCAAGAAATTATTCTCACGATAGGTAGTTCTAGTCTAGGAAGGAAATCTGCGACCCAGCCGCAAAAAAGGTAGTCATTGGCCCGTGGTTTTTACTGTTTGGCGTCGATCGTTAAATTATGGTGGCGTATGTATTTTCAGAACGTATGTGAGTAAATGCATGTACAGTACAGTCGAAAACTCTTCCGCACCCCTCGAATCAAAGAATATTTATTGCGAATTTCGAAACTTTTCATCGGCAGGAAAAAGCCCGTTAAAACTTTTTAATTATTAGTCTTAGCGTCAGAGGCCCGCAGAAGTCTCGACGTAATACGCCAGGCCCGCAATCACCAAACGAGCCCGATGGCTCACATCACACCAATGTGAGTCGTCCTCCTTGCCTGAATCTCATACTCAGTCATCTGAGGCCTAATCATCATCGCTGCCGACTTTGTTGGCCTCAACAGACGTCCCCTCCGTCGAAGCTCGAAAAGGATTGTTCGTCGGGCCTTCGTCGCTGTTTGCCGTAGCAGCAGAAGTGACGACGGGCCCGTTTCTGCTGTTGTCGAAGCCCGTCCTCGCGGGGACCTCCATCACGGCGGGGACTGCGACGGTTATCGAGGGCTGGCAATCGTCGAGCTCTTCATCGCGAGGGGTTTCGAGGGATGGAGAGCAAGAGAATGATTGGGAATCTGTATATGCAATTAGTTCTTGAACGGTTTTGGTTTCATAAGACGATTGTTTGGTGAGAGGATTATGTTTCGCTTTCCCAAGTCTTGGACAGAAGTAGTTGAATGCCATCATATCGATCTCCCCCAAGTGTTGGACTAAAAATATTAGTATGAAGAAACAAAAAATAGTTGAATATAATCACATCGATCTTACGCTGAATAGTAGTTCAAGCCAGTGCAGAGAAAAATGAAACACGAATATCAATCAAACGATCCCAAACTCAGACAAAGACAAAGAAAATAATCTCAATATAAGATTACATAGAAAATTTTAAAGAAAGGGCCGCAGATTTCTTCATCCCCACGTCCTCTTTGTGTGAGTTGAGGATAACGTTCTCTCCGAATCACATGAAATCGTAGTCGTCGTAATCATCATATGCATTAACGACAACATCATCGTCTGGCTTGTCGACATGCAACTGCTTCTTCTTACCAGCTGTAGATAGATACAAAACAATGAAATACTCCTCGAGAAAATAGTAATGAAAGAAATCGCATAATTAGAGTGGTGCGTGCATCGTACCTGTCTTCTTTTTACCAGCATTAGCTTCTTTTCGGATTTTATCTTTTCATTTGCTATCGCGGTAACAGAAGAGGCGATTTCCTTGGCATCAGCTCCTTTCAAAGAAGTCAGGGAGAGTCTCATCACAGCTTTCAGTAATCCCATGTAATGATAGCTCTTCTGAAAATGGAGAAAGCTATGAAAATTGCATCGAGCAAATCGCAAGCAAAAAGAAATCGAAGGAAGTTATTAAATGATAAAATAAAGGAGACAACAGAAAAAAACCTCGTATGGTCGTAGTTTATGAGCAATGAGTTCTGCATACTCCTCAAAGTCACTTTCAGTTTTTGGGATGAAGTTGTCGAGCGTCTTGTCATTGTCTTTCTTTCCAAATAGATCTTTTGTGGATTTAAAATCAGCTTCTTCAACAAGCCTAGAGAAGTGATTATACAACGGGAGACGCTTAATTATACTCATATCAACCATTAATTCCAAGACTTTCCACAGAAACGCCGTCAAGAAAAATTAGCGCGTTAATCATTTACTCTCCCAAATACATGAAAAGAAAATAAAGTTAAGCTACCTCTGCTGACGAAGTTTCTCTTGAACAGGGTCCAAAGGCACTTCTTTTCTATCTTCAATGGAGATACCATTCTTCTTATCTTCTAGCTTCGGTGCAGCCTTCTTAGGAGCCTTCTCAGAGGGTGGCTTCTCCACTATAGGAGCCTGGTCATAACATAGAAATTATTCACTTCAATGTCGGGAAATTTCAAATTCGAGGAAAACAGCAGCAAGACATCATACAAATAAATTTGAGGAGAAATAGCCCAACCACTTCAAATAAACTTCAGGACACTAAATAAACTTCAGGACGTCATACAAATGAATGTGGCAGTATCATCTGCCGCCCAACCACTTGAAAGAAAGCCAAATATTATTCTTAACAATGACAGTAGAGATAGAAAGATGTATATTTTACATACAGGGGCAGGCTCATCTTCGTCTTCCCAAGATTCCTTCACTTCATCATCATCGAATTCTTCATCGTCCCAATTATTTTTCAGAGGCTTGTCAATGTTTAGAAGATCCTGAACAGGTTCATCCTCTGAACCACATGACAGTGAGTAAGACGTGGGTACAGTTTACATAAAGATTCCACACAGCATCTATCTTTCGCAGTTCCTAACAGGATAACATAATAGAGTCCAAAAAAGATTGGATTTGAAGAACATAGTATCAAATTGTAATTCAAAGCCAAGTGCGATACGAGATTAGTCTATACCAACAGTGAAGAAAACTGATAGAACATACCCCAATCGTCCATTCTGCAGCTCAAAGATTCAGCAATCAAACTTCCAATAACTCCAATTTACGAACCCAAATTGGAGGTGCACCGACAGACCAAAAACCCCAATCAGATTTGACGGGGGAAACAAATCACGCAGCACCCTAGTTAGATTAGGAGGATCCAATAGTAAATAAATAGGATGGATGAAGAGCACGGAGAACCACAACAAAGGTTAGGGTTTTGTGATTCGCTCTCTACTACAACCTTCTACGGATTTTGGTCCTTTTTTTTTCCTTGGTTTATATCGTCTGCTCACTTGTCCTCCGCGTGGATGATATATCCCAAGAATATTTAATTCATTATTGGGCTTTTCTTACGAGCAAATCGTTATTGGGCCCTATTTTCCTAAAAGCCCATTGACAAGATTTATATGACCTTCAAACTGACCACTACTACCATAAATATTCTTCCGACCAATCATGCGAGTACACGTGTTACCCAACGGTTACTATATTAACCTCGCGGAGATACTTGTATCTGAGAAGTCGAGTCGTGGGGAGAAAAAAAGGACTTTCTTGCCATTGTGTATGCTATGCTAAAGCTTTAAAACACGAATAGAGATTGAAGACAGTTGCTAGAAAGCTAGCCGTTTTTTTCCTTATACGGCGGAACCGTTACTTCAATCTCCATTCATTACGTAGTCCCTCTGATTGGATTTTCTTGAAACAGTTATTTACAGAACATAATCACATAAGCGTAGATTCCTCTTCTTTAAGTGTATAAAGATAAGTTTTTTTTTTTTCCTTTTTGGGCATCCCCATTTTTGGTAGTTATGATTATTTAGGTTGGAAAGAATGGCTTTAGAAATGGCAAGTTCGGGTTATTTCGGGTTGGCGAGGTGTGGGTCGTTCGGTAGGAAACGGGTTGCCCCGCCCGGTTTTGAAATCGAGTTCGAGGATCAATTACATTGCTTCGACTTTAGATGTCTGAAGAGACAGTGTTCGAATGAGTTAGACGAGGAATGTGCACTTGAAGACCTTCCTCAGGAGATTCTGGTTAGTAAATCAACGCTCTCTAATTGCTTTGATCTTATTGCAGTTGTTGTTTTGGTAAGTTTTCTTCATCGTTTGATGATTATGTTGCTGTTTGAATTCACAGATCAGAATAATATGTGGTGTGGAGCATGATGATTTGAAGAGGCTCTTCGTCGTCTCCAAGGCCATAAGAGAAGCGGTAAGCTATATTAAAAGATTATATCGAAATCGAAAAAAAATTAAAATTATTCGTGATGATTCTTTGCATGAGCTTCTTGCTAACCTTAATCAAAACATAAACAGACCATGATTGCAAAGGAATCTCACTTTGCTTATAGCACTCCAAAAAAGACCTTACTGGGCTTTCGTAACGCTGATGAGATCGAAAGTCCGAAAACTCCAAAGCAATTGAGGGTCCCACATTCGAGATTGAGTTATGCTGTGGATAAGCTGTCTGAGATTTCAGTTAGGCTCTTTGATATCTGATGAAGAACGGAATCTATTTGTTGATCTTGGTTATGCTCAAGCTTTGTAAGGAGTCTTCTATTTAATGTACGTTGTGAAAGCATGCCCACAAAGTCAGTCTAGTTCTTCAACCACTTTCGTTGAAGATGAAATCGATGGGCTTTGTTTTGTAGTTTTGTACATGTTTGTAGCATATGAATTATGAAGTACTATATAAAGAAACTTGAAATTACATTTGGGCTTACTTCTTGTTCGTGGCTTAATTGCTAACAAAGAAAGTTGAATTTTTTTCAACCCTTCGTGAACCGATTCAAAATGATATCCATTTAAAACACGAACTCATTTATTACATACATACTCATAAGTGGGACAAGTCTATGAACTGTAAGAAAGAAAAACACTTCAATATTCACATTTTATGACGTGGGTCGTGCTCAATCACGTGATCCAACCTAGAAAGGGTCCAATGATCAGCAAAAATTGTCCCTTTTTAACTTTTCTTCTTTCTAAATCATGTGATGGTAGGCATCACATACTTTCTTTGCAAGAACCTTTATCTTTCTTATGCAGTGCCCACTACTTAGCTTTTATTCTGCTTCACATGATCTGCAAAGTGAATTGATCATGATTCGAACCAGCCCATTATGTGTGTTCTGAGGTGTCTTAGTTATATTCAAGAACACACACACACAAACATATTTGTAATGGGTTGGAACTTAAAGACTTGACGTGAAAGGAGCTTTTTGATAGGTTTGACGAAGGCAGCTTTAGAGTTGTGTAGATAAGTCTTGAGCATCACCATACTAAGCGTGGAGAGAATTTATTTTCTGGCAGACAAGAAAAGACTACTCTTTCTTAACCCCCCTCCCCATTTTTTTATATATACCTTTTTAATTTTATATGTAGACACGATACGATGAATGAGTTAGCAAACGTAGTATTCTTTTCTTATCTAATATGTTGAATTAATTGTGTTTGTCTTATATAATGAGCTATGCCCCCAACGTGTTGAGAAATATCAAAGTTCAAATTTTGATCATTTACCATGACTGATGATGATGCAATTTCCCACCTCTTCTCCACGTTGATCACTATTTACATTTTAGTCCTCCTCTACTTCCCTTCTCCTTTTTCACTGTTCATCTTCTCGTCATCGCCGGTCGTAATCTCCACCGTAGTTCTCTGCCTGAACATTCTCAGGCTCGGCGCATCATCACCAACAAGAAATCCCACGTCATCATCGGGCGATTTTGGCGAGATTGATGAAGCTAGAGAACTTGCAAGTGATGATACTGTTCAATGCTCGTCAGTTGTATCTGAAGCTTTTCATGAAGCTTTTCATGAGGACTCTTTTTCTGGCTCTGATCAGTCATTCGTGGAATGGGACGTTAGAGCACCTTTAGAGGTGATATACGAAGAATACGACGAGGAAGAAGATGAAGATTATATGATATCGGAGGAGAAGAGGAGAGAGGCTGATACGGATATTATCAAGAGGTACGCGTCTTTGTCTTTGTTTTACCCGGAGACGGACAGCGACGAGTCGTCGGAGGGTGATTTTCCGATCACCGGAATATGGGAGTCGCCGGAGGAAATGGGTTTCCGGTGGGAGGAGGATGACGGCGACGGCGGTCATAGCGGAGATGGTTTGATAGAGATCGCTTTGGACGATCAGAAGAAAATCGATGGTGGCAGTGATGATGATGATGATGACGTCAGTTTGATCGAGATCGATCTTTCCTCGGCGAGATGACGTCATCAACGGCGAGAACTAATAAATGATTCTTTCGAAGAGTCACAAAAGGTTCAATCTTTTTACTTCAAATCAAACAGTAAATCGTATTATGTGCATTTTATCAAACTCATTACATAGGGTTATTGCAATCAATATTTTCATTTACCAACACGGGTAATCCATTATTACAGGATAACCCTATAGTCATAGGTTTTACGTGTCTTTTCAACTGCTCTATCAACGGCACTTCATGATCTTTTCCTGACTTGTTATTGTAAATGAAACATTATTACAAGGAGCGTTATTATTTCAAAAATTCATGCAAGTCCGACGACGCATAACCATTGACCAGGAAATAGATTATCGCAGTCAACATTTGGGTTGATAGAGTAGAAAGTGTCAGTTTGAATGGTCAAAGCTCCAATGATGCCTTTACACGTGTCACCACCTGGTACTCCGACGACTATGTCGCAGTGGGGCCTATAATCCTCGGAGTCCTTCTGTCTCACGGCTGAGATGACCAATTAGAAAAAAAAAATATTAGTATATTACTACCATGAACATAGAAAATATATTAGTAGACGACATATGTAAGCTATGATGGAATAATCTACGAAGGCACTGACCGTATAGCTTGTGCTTGGGTGCTAAGGAGCGTAGCTTCTGAAGAGTTTTTTGAATAATAATATGATGATGATCAGATTCATTCATACCGAGTGTTTGTTGTTGTTGTTGAGCGTTAAGTATGATTTCTTTTTTGCCCTCGACGACGAATCCGAAGAGATGAGTTGAAAATGTTGGGAATATTAAGACAAGAACGGAGTAGGCGCAGATGGTTTGGGGCTTGGCCATGATATTTTTTTTGTTTTGATCGAATGTCGAGGCTAATCAAATTGATTAGGCACGTATATATAATTGACGGGTTGCTTAGTTTTTTCTCTAGGAAATGCCAACGCAATACGACAAAAGCTCTATGAAAACGACGACGATACGAGCGAGAGATATATTCTTGTTGAGTTTATAGGTTATTCCAACTCATTTCATTTTCATGGTTGATTTATCAAGATATATGCCACCATAATCTACGGATTTGGGTTCTATATAGAAATGGGAATTTGGAACAAGGCTAAAGAAGTTGAAAACATCGAAATTTATTCGCCTGTTTGTTTGTTTGTATGCCAAGCGTCACAAACAAATATGAAGAATTCTTCAACGAACAACGTTTTCCCTTTCATCGAATTACGTTATACTTAGTGACCAATTTAATTTTGCCAAAAATAAATATATAAATACACACACTGTTCCTCCTCTTATAAGTTATAGGGAAAAAAACGGTTCTTGGCGGGTGTTCTCTAATAGGCTGGAATTTTGAAAAGGTTCGTTGACACATTTTTGCTCACTTGCAAATCTCAAATCAAATTTCTATCGATATACACAGTTACAGACACATTACGCTATACATATATATACTGACATCACTCGCATATACCCACACACACACACGCTTACTTGTTAGTTATTAGGACCCCAACAGCTCAAGAACATGACAGTTCTTAGAGTCTCTTCAGCTTGTTTCATCTTATCAGCAGCATTATTATTATTATTACAAGGTTTGAAGCCATTCTTGGACTGTTCTACGGCGCCAGAAAACTTCCTTGCTTGCCTTGAAGAAGATGAAGAAGAAGATGACGAAGCACCATAAACAGAGTCTTTGAAAGATCTTACAGTTGAATCAAACCTCGTCGCTTGGTCTTTGATCATATGCATCAGCCTCACCACTCTACCACTACTCATCGTCTCGATTTATTATGTTATATAATTCTCAGCACCCAAATATATCTTATATTTGCAGAGTCTGGCTTTTAATAGGGTTTCTTGAGCGACCGGCTGTAGCAGGTGGTATGGCGGTGGGCGTACTTTTCTGCTTGAAACAAAACCGGGTGCTACGGACACGTGTCAGAAATCAGAAAAAAGAAGAGAATACTAGGTGCTGGTTGTCCATTAGTTTAGGACTAACCTCACGAATGGCTAATGTTTATCCTTATCCTTATTATGATGTTTATCTGAAATATACAAATTACATATGTATTACAAATACAAAATAATATCTATAAAAATGTAGGGAAGTATGGTCTTGGGCCTTAATATTGGGCTGCATCGTCTGGCCCAGTTCGGCATATTTCAATTAGAGATGAAACGCTTCAGTTGCTAGCGAGTCATGGAAGTATAATTATGGTGGACTAATAACGAAGACGGATTGTGGAGATTGGAGAAAATAGAAAACTAGCAATAATGTGATTTTGATTGACATATTAAAAAACATTATTTTGGTCCACTCCATGCATGGCTGCTGCAGGGCGTATTATGCTGACTAATTGGGTAGGCACATACACATTATTACCTATGCTCCATTAGTTTATAAATTTATACGACAATTTAGTGGCATCATATGACTGCGAGCAAGGGAGCAATAATCACGAGATATTGATTTATTACTATTACTTTATGTCACAGTGGATACGTAAATCACGTATCAATTACATGTGTGACTATTACGTATATGTATAAAGCATATCTTTCTAATTATCTCCATTAAATTATCTAACTTACCCTAGAATTCTCAATGTTTCTACATTTACGACAAGGACATTTCATTTGTTTTTAAATTGGCTTTATTTAATGGAAACAATTAAGTTGAATTAATCGGACTACCTGCTGTAAACAATAATCATGTCTCACCTTTGTGAATATCAAAGGACAAGTTATATAATATATAACTATTTTTTTTTTAGCTGATCCCCAACCCCAGCGTTGTATATATATACCCCACGAAAGCTAGCTCTTACTTCATTTCCTTGACTCTTCTTTATCTTCTCTTGATATAAATAATTAATACACACTATATATTTTAAGAATCACGCAAGTAGAATATATAGTAAAATACATATTATATAATAGATGGGAAGAGCTCCTTGTTGTGACAAAGAGGGGATAAAGAAAGGGCCTTGGACTCCTGAAGAAGATCAAAAGCTCATTGATTACATACAAAAAAATGGATGTGGAAACTGGAGAACTCTTCCAAAGAATGCTGGTAAATTTTGATTTCAAATTTCACATATATTACATATATTGATGATATATATAATATATATTTATGTGTGTGTAGGGCTTCAAAGGTGTGGAAAGAGCTGTCGTCTTCGCTGGACGAACTATCTCAGGCCTGATATCAAGAGGGGAAGATTCTCTTTCGAAGAAGAAGAAGCCATTATTCAACTTCACAGCATCCTCGGAAACAAGTTAGCAGTTTTTCTTTCCATTTTCTCGAAATCATTTCATGAATTAATACACGTGTAGCGCTGTAATAATAACTATACGTAGGTGGTCTGCAATTGCTGCTAGGCTCCCAGGAAGAACTGACAACGAGATAAAGAACTATTGGAACACGCGAATCAGAAAAAGGCTTCTCTGCATGGGAATCGACCCCGTGACCCACGCTCCACGCCTCAACCTTTCGGACCTATCGACATTAATCTTAAACTCGCATTTTCATGGTAATAATAGCGATTACGTGATGAATAATTATTCCCAAACGAACGTATCGAGGTCGTTGTTAGCCATGCAGCATCATCAGCAGCTGACGATAAACCCTAGTTTTGCAATGGGATCGTTGGCCGCCACCTCACTCTTGCCCGACCAGCAAAATTATTATTACGATGGCGTGGATCGCTCGTGTAGTAATATCCAAGTTTCTTGCGAAGGTGATAATTTCCCGGGATTATTAGGGTTTTATACGCAGAGTCGATGCGAAGCGAAGGGAAGTGTCGATTTTTCGAGCGAAGGACGATGTGCGCCGACGACAACAGCAGATTTGGGTCTTTCATCGGTCGTCTTGGCGAATGAATCGAATGAGAATTATGTAAGCAGAAGATCAAGCATAGACGATGAGAGGGAGAGTTACTGCAGCAATAACGTATATTATGGTGATCACCGTTGATCATATTTTGGATTAGAATGGTGATATGATATTATCGTGTAATTATGAATGTATAATACGAAAGTATGTGTGGAGAAATAAATGCATGGCTCAAGTACTTGAAGGTGTGAACATTTCAAACTCTTACCGCACTGCTTCAATTGTGGACGCACAGATGCGACTTTTCTCGAATTATATATAATTGTATAAGGACGATGGTTTACTTTAAATATTATTATTACGAAGAGTGTGACGATGACAAGCAAAGGTTTGACTTAAGATGAGAACGTGTCGGGGAAATGCGGGTTGACAATGTTAGTAGGTGCCCACAAAGCTGTGAAGGTGTCACACGCAAAATTATTTAAAATCATTCAATAGACTCTTGAAGTGTCCGAGAAATGGCGTCATAACTATCGTTTCAAACATGATACATCTCTCATTTTCATTACCCACCGCCCAAGGAAAAAGCCACACAACGTTTTTTTCAGCGAGTCCTTCGCACATTAAAGTGTGTTTGTGATTGTGTCTTTCTTTCTTTTCTTGCACGATTTTTTTCCCAAATATATATATCCTTCTTTATTCATGATTTTTAACGTCAGCGGGCTTTAATAAGATTCCTGAGCAAAGCCCACTTATATATTTGTTGATAAAACAAATTCAGGCCCATTTGTAGAAATACGTATTTCATTTCTTATTTATTAAGTACTCTTGTGTCTAAGACTTTTCCAACTGGTACCCAAAGTATTTTTCAATTCCAGTTGGTATGGTACCCCTATGTTTATGGCTTTCCAATTGGCGTCTAATGTGCAAGGTAGATGTCCCTAACATATAATGTCGTGATTTTTAAAAAATTACAAATGTGATTTTAGATGTCGGCACCGTTTTTAGTCATTCTAGAATTCCATTAGTAATTAACAAGGCTTACACAAAAAAAATCTCGTTTTTGATCATTTGAAATCACGTTATAAGTTGGAGGTATCTACATTGAAAATACTTAGGATACCAGCTGAAAAAACCTTAAACACATGGGTACGATCTGGAATTGAAAGGTAATTTGTGTACCAGTTTGAAAAGTCTTAAATACAGGGGTACCTACCGAAGTTGAAAATAACTTTGGGCACCAGCCGAACACGCCTAAACACGGGGTACTAACTGGAATTCCCCTTAAATTTATTACCATAACAAGTCCTTGCTGTCTCATTTTGGTTCTCTAATATGATGCCCCAAGTTTTCTATGTAACAGGTCCCTTGACATAAATATTCGAGAAGGCTTGAGGCCTAAGTTTCTATCTAATTATTTATTGAATTTATTCGATGACACAAGTCCGCCTTGGATCCGACCCGATAACCCTCACCCGTTTCTCTCTTCCGCTCTCTTCGTAGCTTGCCCAATGCTTAGGTTTTAATAGGAAACAAAAATATAAGAGACGATTGCTTTTCTTGTTTCTCCGTTTCATTTTTCCTGACAGCTCTTTTTCCCTCTGTGTGTGTGTGTGTGTGTGTGTGTGTGATTTGTAGAGTTTTGTTCTACCTTCCGTTATTAACAACCGACGTAGTTCTAGTTCAGCTGACTTGTATGGGCAGAAAGCTCATAGACACTGTTTTGTGTGCTGTTTATCCATCCATATGATTGAATCTCTTTTGGGTGTTTAGAAAATGCTCATCGGACATGACGCACTCCTTACCTGCATGTTAGAATCTGCCCCTTCGGCTCCATTCCAGCGTTCGCCATGTCAAGGTAGGTCCAATGTTGTTATTCTTATTTCATGGGTTGGCTCTGTCTCTGTCTTTCCGATGAAATGCACCTCTTTGAAAGTAATTGTCTCTGCTTCCTTATTGGGATATGTTAGTGACAATTCTCGCGTATGATCTCCGATTCCGACTTTAAAAAATTGCAGAGTTTTAGCTGCGGGAAATTCTGGGAAAAAGTCGCTTTATTTGTTGAGAACTCGAGCTACCTTGTTCTCTCGAATGTCGAATCATGGAACCCTTGTCGGAAACAATTTGCATACAGAGTACAGATCGTATTTTGGACACTTATTCCCAAGCAAAAGATTACATTCTTGGAATCCAACTGGGAAAGGGTTATGTGACATTCAGCCCAGGAGATACTCGGCTGTGCTTGCAGCTAGTAATAGTATACTGCATAGAGCTCATGCTACTTGGAAAAGATTAGCACAAAGGAGTGCCCATGCCACTGAAAATCTTGTCCCATTTCAATCGATTGCTCGTGCTACTAGTTTAAGCTTGAGTCGTTCCAACGTAGTTGTGCCGGGCATATTTGCACTGATGTGTGGAACTAAGTTAGCATGGGCTGAATCTGTTTCAGACAAGGGGATTATTTTCCAGCCAAGGAATACTTTATACCATCGCGCCCAAGAAAGCCGTGTTCTTGTTAGAAGTCTGATCCTCTCTGTATTTGATGGTGCCATCTTATTGCTTAGAGCTATGTTCTTGGCTGTTCTGTTTACACCGTGCATTGCTATGGCTCCATTTGCAGATAGCTTCGGGCCTCGCTTTAGAAAACTGTGGCTCCAGATTGTGCATCAAACGCTAGAACGAGCGGGCCCAGCGTTCATAAAGTGGGGTCAGTGGGCTGCAACACGGCCCGATCTGTTCCCCACGGACCTGTGCAGCGAGCTGTCGAAACTGCACACTAAATCGCCCGAGCATAGCTTTGCCTACACGAAAAAGGTCGTCGAAAGGGCTTTTGGCCTCAAATTGTCTGAAATTTTCGAAGATTTCGAGGAAAAGCCTGTTGCCTCAGGCAGTATAGCTCAAGTTCATAGAGCCTCGTTGAAGGCTCGGTTCGTGGGCAGTGAGACAAAAAAATCTACGGTAGTTGCAGTTAAGGTTAGGCATCCCGGCGTGGGAGAATCGATAAGAAGGGATTTCGACATCATCAACGTAATAGCAAAGATTTCAAACTACATCCCCGCCCTTACATGGCTGAGGTTAGACGAAAGCGTCCAGCAATTTGCTGTTTTCATGATGTCCCAAGTCGACCTTGCCCGCGAAGCTGCTCATCTGAGCAGATTCATATACAATTTTCGAAGGTGGAGAGACGTTTCCTTCCCCAAGCCCGTGTACCCTTTGGTGCATCCCTCCGTTTTGGTGGAAACCTTCGAAAAGGGAGAGAACGTTTCTTACTACATCGACGAGCTCGAAGGGAACGAAAGGCTTAAGAGCTCCCTCGCACACATTGGAACTCATGCCCTTCTAAAGATGCTTCTTGTATGTCTGAAATCTTACATCACTTTGTAGCAGCACTTACCTTCATTTATTGATGGTAATATAAGCTTCGTTTGATCTTTCTTCTCAGGTGGACAACTTTGTACACGCTGACATGCATCCGGGGAACATCCTCGTACGCGTGTCTAGGGCAAACCCTTCTCGCCGTAAGAGGCTTTTCAAGACAAAACCTCATGTAATATTCATTGACGTTGGAATGACTGCCGAGCTTTCTAAGAACGATCAGTTGAATCTGCTCGAGTTTTTCAAGGCTGTCGCTCGAAGGGATGGAAGGACCGCAGCTGAGTCCACTTTGAGGTTGTCGAAGAAGCAGAACTGCCCTAATCCCGACGCCTTCATTCAGGTGATCGAATCATTAGCAAACAAACACATTGATGATGATACATATGATATGCCCAATCTTTGTGTCTGAAGTTTTGCATCTATATTGCAATAAGAGCAAAACACAGTCATTGAATTATGTTAGGAAGTGAAAGAATCGTTCGATTTCTGGGGTACTCGTGAAGGAGATTTGGTTCATCCCGCGGATTGCATGCATCAGTTGCTGGAGAAGGTTCGAAGGCATAAAGTGAACGTCGACGGGAATGTGTGTGCAGTGCTGGTGACTGTTCTAGTCCTTGAGGTGATACTACTTCTTCCAACATATATCATCACATTTAATCTCCAACCTATTTCTATTTCATATAGATGTATGTATGTATGATCATATTCAGATTTTACTATATATATATTTCAATAGGGGTGGCAGAGGAAGCTTGACCCAGATTATGATGTTATGCACACACTGCAAACGTTGCTACTCAAAGCCGACTGGGCCAACTCGCTCTCTTACACCATCGAGGGACTCATGGCTCCATAGATAATATATATATATATATATATATATATATATATATTATATATATAATACTCCCTCTGTTTCATATTACATGTCGTTTAAGGTTATTACACACAAATTAAGAAATAAAATAAAATTTCCATTATACCCTTAATTAATTATATGATCCCATTTAAGATAGGGGTAAAACTGGAAATAGTCAATATTTTTTATCTTGAAAACTGTATAACTATCTTGAAAACTGTAAAACGAAATGTATTTTAAAACAAAATGTTTTTCTAGAACGACATTTAATCTGAAACAGATGGAGTATGTAATATGCATAGGATTGTTGACAAATTCCACATCTTACAAGTTGATTTAATCATATTATGAGTTTTGGACGGAAGATATTAAAGAATGTTGTACGTACCTATGCCTGCAAAGTAGGGTAGCAAACGAATCGAACTTTGTTGGTTCGATTCGAGATTCGATTCGAAATTTTAAGATTCGAGTTCGAATATTTAGAATACGAATCCGAATAAGAATATTTTTTTTTATTCGAGAAGTATAGGAATACGAATATGAAATCACAATATTCGATTCGAAAATTAATCGAATTATTCGATTCGAATAATATAAAATATAATATAATTAATATATATTCACATATAATATATGATAACTCACTAAAATATTTAAAAATAATATGTTCTAATTCAATAAATGCTTAATATAATTTATTATAATTCAATATATTTTAAATATAATATTGTATATTTTTATTAAATAGAAAATGAAAGATGACTTTGAATACAAATATTCGATATTCGATTCGAATATTCGAGAAAATATTTGAATTCGAATAAGAATCGATTTTATGATTCGATTAAATATTCGAGTATTCGTATTCGTATTAGATTGTCATCTGAATACGAATAGAATATTGAGTATTCGACTCGATTCGATTCGTTTGCAACCCTACTACAAAAAAACAAAAAAAAAAAAAATACAATAGCTCACTTTGTCAATGAGTAGCTGTAATATTATTCTACCTCGTTAGTCGTTAATTAATTAGGTACATGTAAGAAAATTTACGTTTTTTTTCAAACTAGACAGTATTATATTAACGTGCGACGAAATGATGCTGGAAAGCTTGAGTCGTGTTCTTCTACGCATAGGTTTTGGGAGGACGATAGAATGTTCCTCTAATATATACTCTGAATTATGATGGTGATTGCCTGAATTGAAATTAACGTAATAAATTCTCCAAATTTGAGTCAAAAGTCTCCTGTTTGTATTTTTTGTGCCTGGCTTTACTGCTGAAAATTGGAATACTAATCACATCAAAAAAGTATTTGATACCAAAATTAATTTATTAGTGATCATCTAGTTTTGCTGCAACGCTGACTCGAGATAGTGATCCTAATTCAATGTTACCGACTTGTGTGGTCACTGGTTGTTAAGAGTTCAAAGTACTTATAACCTCTAATTTAACGAAATTAGACTGACAACTTCGTTTATGCTTCTCCAAATTATGGATCACATTCACCGCAAATCAATTTTTAATCTACATCGTTGTCAAAGGTTAGATGAAATGGACCAAAGCAGGGAAAAAAAAAATTAAAGTTGACGAAGTAAACTTGGAAGTTTTGTCCCTGTAACAGCTCATCTTTTCTTTCCTCACTAACATCTCTCGCAATAAAAAGCATTGCTTTTACGGCACAGGAATCTAAAAGACATCATCAAATCCCAACACAAGCGAAAGAAGAAAAAAGAAGTTGGCAATGAAAACCACCATTAGTAAAACAAACCATATACGTCTCTTAATCATCATCATGACATTGTTGTTATTTCCCTCCATAACCACATCGTCGAACCTAATCACTCGGACGCAGCCTCTCACGAAAGATCAAACCTTAGTCTCTCCGAACCAAAACTTCGAGCTCGGATTCTTTAACACGTCGTCGTCGGCCGGCAACAAATGGTACGTTGGAATATGGTACAAGAACATCCAACCAAGAACGTACGTCTGGGTTTTGAACAGAGATCAGCCTCTGCTAGTCCTTAACAACAACTCAGGGACGACGACGATGACTGCCTTGAGAATCAACCCTGAAGATGGAAACTTGATTTTGACCAACGAAAGCAGGTCTTCCATCTGGTCAACGAATCTTCCCAGGCACGATGGCGCCGCTTCCGTGGCGGCGGAGTTGCTAGATTCTGGAAACTTGGTCCTCCGCCGCCGTGCCATGGACTCCTCCTCGCCGGCGAACGTCAGCAGCAGCTACCTATGGCAAGGGTTCGATCATCCTACGGACACCTTATTACCAGGTATGAAGCTTGGCTGGGACAAGAAAACTGGGTCTAATCGGTCTCTAACCTCATGGAAAACCTCGGACGATCCCTCGAGCGGCGACTACACCTTCGAGATTGTCACCAACGGCTTCCCAGAAGCATACCTGTACAGGAAAAACATGGCAGTCTACAGAAGCGGACCTTGGAATGGCATAAGGTTCAGCGGAGTCCCAGAGATGAAGCCAACTACGCTCATCACCTTCCACTTTTACATGGACGAAGAACGAGTCTACTACTCCGACGTCGAAAACGGCTCAGTTCTTTCCAGGCTGACGGCGAACCACGTGGGGTCTTTGCAGAGGTTCACTTGGGTTCCATCCAATCAGGTGTGGAGCCTCTTTTGGTACGCGCCCAAGGATCAGTGCGACGGCTATAGGGAATGTGGGGTCCACGGAATATGCGACCCTAACTCATCGCCGGTCTGTAAATGCCTGACGGGGTTTAGGCCTAAGAATCAGCAGGCGTGGAATCTGAGAGATGGGTCGGAAGGGTGCGTTAGGGTTAGCAGACTGAACTGCGAAAGCGACGAGTTCTTGAAGATGAGCTACGTGAAGTTGCCTGAGACTGACACGGCTTTCGTTGACATGAGTTTGGATAAGTGCAGAGAGATGTGTAAGAAAAACTGCTCTTGCTTCGGGTTTTCAAGTGCTGACGTGTCGGGAGGCGGGTCGGGCTCGGGTTGTGTTATTTGGACCCGAGAGCTTTACGACATGAGGCAGTATGCTGAGTCGCAGGGTGGGCAGGATTTCTACATTCGGGTTTCTAGAGATGATTGGGGTAAATAAATTAATGATTTGATTGAGTTCCCTTTTTTTTTGCAAATACCGAATATCCCTCGAGGTGGTGGTAATTATAAAATTATCTGCAAAATTTTTCGGTATATTGTTCTCTTAATCGTCGCTTTTTTATGATCAGAAAAATCAGGAGTCGCTATAAGCAACAAGTCAGGTAATAACTCTAAAGACGAGATAATCAAGGTTGTAATTGTACCAATCATCATTGGGACTTTTCTACTTGTTTCTTCATCGGCCATTTTGTATAAAAGGAAGAGATCATCAGCAGAGTCTGCACTTATCAGAGGTGCAACTTAATTTATGAATTACAAGAACATGTATTTCTAGATTATAACACATCATTCATAATAGAAGTTCGATGAAATCAAGCGTATATAATATTGTCGTCCATAAATACGCATAAACGGCAGGTGCATTAAGAGCATCTCCAATCGAACTGCAAAACCCAAAAAATATATGAAATTTACTCCAATCGAACCTCAAAACCAAACCCAAAATGGGATTCACCATTTCTCTCACCTAAATAATCGCATATATGCGTTTCATAACTGACTTTTGCGTTTTAGTTTCTAAATTAACATAATAATCCAATATTTCTATTAAATTACATAAAAGTCATGTTTGCTAGCAATTAAAGCACCACGATTCTCGAGGATGAAGGATACTTCGATGAAAATGGAAACTATGTTGAATATGTGGATCGCAATGAAATCAAGGTAAGTGAAAGAGTGGTGTAATTTTATTTTTGGTGTATGTGTTCCATCTTGTGAATCTGTATTCGATAGAAATTTTGCTGAAAAGAAATCCATTACTGTTGAGGATGCTGACAAGCCTAGTGAACTCAGCACAGAAGACCTTGCTGAAATTAATAGGCGGATTGTTGATGTTCTCGAGCCCGGAAGACGATATTCTGTTATTTCATCTAATGCCTTTCTCGTATTGTTTGACGTCTATGTAAATCTCCCTGAGTATTTGGTTTCTTTTCTTGTATTGCGAGTGATTCTGTTTTTTATCATGAACTATTTCTTGATCTCTGTTCTCTTTCAATCTCTCATGGAAGTGAAGGCACTGAGTTTCTAACGCCTTCTTTTTTTCCTCTTGTTTTTCCTCCAGTTAATACTACCAGTAGCAATTTGGGTTACTACTATGATCCTTCCTCAGATTTGTATTGCCGTGCAGCAGATGGGAATTGTATCTCGTGTGATATTCGATTGTTGATTTTCTTACGATCTTCTCTGAGTTCTTGTAATAATCATTCTGCTGTTGTCTCCAATGTGTGTCACGAGTCTACGCACAATTGGTAGTTTAATTTGTAATAGCCGTGACATAGGTGGGTAGTATCCAAATTTGTAAAAATTGTTGTGGAATTGAGTATTACAAAATAGTCTATTGAGTTTGGGAATGAGTTGATCGGTTGGAGAAGAATTACTGCATTTTGAGTTTGTGAATGCGTTTGAGTTTGAGAATGCGTTTCTCGGTTGGAGATGGTCTAAGAGAAAGAAGCCATGACTACCTTTTAGACGCACCAACAATAATCATAAGCAGAAGGGAACACGACGTCGTCGACGTATCGGAAGAGTTGTTAGACTTACCTTTGTTTCACATAACGACGTTGTTAGTTGCCACCGACCAGTTTTCCGACGCCAACAAGCTAGGCCAAGGCGGTTTCGGCAGCGTTTACAAGGTAATATAAAATAAATCAAAATTTTTTGTAGCATCTTTTAATTAGATTTTTTTCAATAAAATATAAAAAAAAAAACAGGGTAGATTCGAGGGTCAGGACATAGCGGTGAAGAGACTGTCTAAGAACTCGGGCCAAGGAGTGGAAGAGTTTAAGAACGAGGTGAAGTTGATCGCTATGCTACAACATAGGAACCTCGTACGCTTGCTAGGATGCTGCGTCGACATGGAGGAGAAGATGCTTGTCTACGAGTACATGGAAAATAAAAGCCTCGATTTCATTCTCTTCGGTAATTTATTAACTTCGTTCGTCGTTTGTAAATGCATGCAATTCGTAGATGATGAATGCGTATATGATCTCTTTATTCAGACAAAAGTAGAAGCTCGATTCTCGACTGGGCAAAGCGCTTCGATATAATATGTGGGATAGCTCGAGGATTGCTCTATCTACATCGAGATTCTAGGTTTAGGATCGTCCACAGAGACCTCAAGCCGAGCAACATTCTTCTTGACAGAGATATGAACCCTAAGATATCGGATTTCGGCATGGCGAGAATATTCTGGTCGGATGATCAGAACGAAGCCAATACCAAGAGGGTCGTGGGAACATAGTAAATATATAAACTCTCCCCTTCTTCGAAATCGAGTATTTTTTTTCCTTCTTATTTATTTATTTATTTTCGCAGCGGTTATATGTCGCCGGAGTACGCGATGGACGGAGTATTCTCGACGAAATCCGACGTCTTCAGCTTCGGCGTTTTAGTGTTGGAAATTGTGAGCGGGCAGAGGAATAGGGGATTCTACGAGACGAACAGCCTTCTTGCGCACGTAATATAAGAATAAAAACTGTTCTAATTTACGTACTAAAGGAAAAAAGAAAGGCGAACTTAAAATGGGAGTCGATTATTAAATGTAAAGCAGGCGTGGAAGCTATACAAAGACGGAGAAGCGCTGCAACTGATGGATTCTACTATGTCGATGTCGTCGTCTGGCGAGGAGTTAATCACGGAGAAGGAAGTGATTCGATGCGTACATGTCGGGCTTCTGTGCGTTCAAGAACGGGCCGAGGACAGGCCCGACATGTCTAACGTTGTCTTAATGCTAAGCAGCGACGGCGGCGCGTCTATGGCTCAGCCTAAGAATCCTGGGTATTGTTCTATGGGAATAAGAATGAGTTCGCCTTGCAATCTCGGCCAGGATTCGTCTTCGAACAATGTACAGAGTGTAAATCAAGTTACCGTTACAATCTTAGATGGAAGGTAGATGATAAAACAATGTGTTTCAAGAAAAAAAAAACCCATCATCGGCGTTGTCCTAATACAAGAATTAGCAGACATTCATCTTTTATGAATTAAATGTCTAGAATAGCTTCGTTTTTTTCCTACAAGTCCCAAAATGTAATGATAAAAAGGGTAGCATTTTGTAATGGAAAAAAAGGAGGAATTTTTATTTTTTATTTTATTTTTTATCGTAAGAATAGGCCAAGCATGTTAAAAGCCAAGGAGGCCAATCTATAAAGTGGGTTCCACTGTAACATAACAGTAATAGTCTACAAGCATTTTATAAACTTTGAAAACAAAATATTCAACGGTCGTAGCATAGTAATAGTTACGATCATTCTTGGACTTCATGTCCATAAATAGTATTTATTTACGGTACAAATCGTTGTATGTTAATACGTTTGCATGGATATCGTTCGTATGTATGATTCTTTCAGTCATTCAAATGAGGCAGCGCAGCACAGCACAATATATACTAAAATTAAATAGCCCAAAATATCAATTCATTTCTAAATTGAGGTATATCTCATCTGTCGGGTCGGGTCAATGGTTTGAAACGTGATCTCATTAGCGTAGTACGTACGTAGCCTTTCAATGAAACACTGTCCTGTCCAGTACAAACAAGCTATCAAGAAAAACTGCCCTATAAATGACGTAATGGTGTGTTGTGTTCAATTCAATCAACCAATCTCAGAAATTACTTATTAAATAGGAATTTCTATGGTCAAAGATGGTAGTCAATTATCGTTGTTTACTTCGAAATAGAAAATGCTCGTCGATTCGACTGAAAAAACAAATAACTAAAAGCTCGTCTATAAATATATAACAACCTCCAAACTGAGTTGACAAAAAATATTCCCAAGTTAATTCAATCAGATTTATATTGCATATAGCAGCCAGTTTCATGGAGCCTGCTAGGAGGACAGGAAACTACCAAGCAACCCTTTGGGGCGATGATTACGTTCAATCACTCACTAGTCCGTATGCTGTAAGATTTTATTTATTAATTAGAATTTCCAAGGAATTAAAAAAGCTTCTGCTGTAATATAATATAACTTCGTCTTTCTTGGCAGGACAAAGAGCACGCCGAACGGTTGGAGGAGCTGAAGATTCAGGCGAAGAGAATCATAGGCGAGAAGAAGGATGATCACTTGCTGGGCCAACTCGAGCTTATCGATACCTTGCAAAGGCTCGGCATTTCTTACCACTTCACCTACGAGATTGAGAACATGTTAAAGAACATGTACGCTGCTGCTTCTGAAACATATTGTAATGGCAGCCTATATCTCACTGCTCTCAGATTCAGACTTCTCAGACAACATGCGTATCATGTTCCACAAGGTGTGTGTGTTGTGTAATATATAGTTATTGCTGCCTTGCAGGCTAGCTAGCTGTTGCTTTCATTACTACTGCATGAATACCGTATTTGCCTTTTACGTAAAATTCAGGCGTGTTCTTGAGCTTCACGGACGAGGATGGAAACTTCAAGGCAAGCTTGTCCGATGATGAGAAGGGCGTTCTTGCGCTGTACGAAGCTTCGTTCTTGTCTGTAGAAGACGAAACCATGTTAGACTCTGCCAAAGATTTCTCTATTCGCTGCCTTAACGGTGTTGTCGATCGCATCAAAGACTCAAACCTCGCCGAGCAAATAAGGCATGCGTTGGATTTTCCACTGCATTGGAGGGTCGAAAAGCTCGAAGCCAAATGGTTCATACACGTCTACGAAAAGAGTCTTCGCCAATGGGGTGTTGGATAAGCTCAAAGCTAAAAATAAAAACAAATAATAAAAAAAACAAAAAAATAAATGGGAGACGCATGATAGCAGCCATGAGCCAACCAAAGAAGACAAATGATGAAAAGAAGAAAAAATGAAGTCAATACAAGGATATGGTATAGCCGAAACTTTTGATACATAAAGATTTCATAAGATTGTGTAGTATTAGATTTATTCTCATTTCATGTGTGATGTATCTATATATACCTATATCTGTACGTTGAAGAGAGTGTGGAGAGAAAATGCAAAGTGCCATGTGAGCACAAGCGAATGAGAGAGAGCTAAGGAAATAAAATAGATTTCCTCCTGTTTTAAAGAAAGCGTTCCTCCTCACCATATAATAACTCGCTCCTCACATATACAAAAAATATAAATAACAAAATGGTATCAGAGCTGATGGTGTCAAAAGAGCCGAAGGTATCAACGAAACCGTCAGAGCCGATGGTGATGCTGAAGTTACCAGGTGTTGGAATGCCACTCCCGCCAAAACTCACCGAAAATAATTACGTACGGTGGAGCACCGAGACGAGAGCGCTACTGAAATCAGAAGGCTTATGGGAAATAGTCGAAGATGGATATTCACCCGATACGAAGGGGTATACAAGGCCGAAAGGAAAGACGTTGCGAGTCGCCGCCATAGAAAATAGTCTCGCACTTGTCGTCATCCGCAAAGCGGTCGAATTTACTGGTGCTAGAGTGATAGGTGCAACAACAAACGCCAAGGAAGCCTGGGATCTGTTGGAGAAAGCGTATAAAGACGCTTGCAGCAATCAAGTTCAGCCACAGAAACAGGGCCAACTTGAGACAACGAAGGAGGACGAGAAGGACGTTGAGGGCGAACCCGTACGAGAAGAGGTAGCTCGTAACGTGGAGAGTAAGCGTGATAAAGATCACGCTGAGCTGGTGGATGAAAAGAAAAAAGAGGAACCACCGCTTATCGCCGAAAAGGAGAAAGAAGGCGGAGCGTCAAAGAAAGACGCCGAAGAGGCCGTGAAAAAGGCTGAAGCAGCCATTGAAGTGATAAAAGAAAATATCACTCGTAAAGTTGCCATCACCACTCCACCAACGAAATCTTCCTACGAGGAGGAGCCCGCAAAGCTCGAGAAAGAAGAGGCGATTGAAGAGACGCCGCCACGACAACCACCTGAGAAAGTCGAGGAGATCGACGTGAAGACATCGGAAAATGCCGATGAGATGAAGGACGAGGTCGACGACGCCATGCACACGTCGTCGGACGAAAATAAAAATAGATTCCACGAGGCGAACGTAAAAGCTATTAAGACACACGGCGGTGAGGCTGTTGAAGAAGCCATGCGAGGAGAGACGCATGAGCGCGACGAGATGGTCGCGCATGAAGTCACGACGGAGGCCATGCGACCTGTTGTCGATGAAGTCACGACACAGAAGACTGGAGAACCTACGGAGGCCAGTCTTAGCAAGAAACAACGCATTGAAGAAGAAAAACTATGCGAGAAAGACAAAGAAGTGAAGGAGTGGATCAAGGCGAGAGACAGCCTTGAAGCCTATATGAACGACCTGAAAAATCGAAGCAACAACAAGTACAAGCTCGCCGGAAAATTAGAGCCGGACGAGAAGGACGTGTTCGAGACGTCGACCAAGGAGGTCCCTAAGCGGATTGGCGATAACCAAAATATGAATGAAAAAGAGATCGACCAAATTCGCAGAGAAGTTCCGAAGGAGGGCACGGATAAGATCGATGAGCACGCGAACAAAGAGGCGACTGACGTAATCGTGAAGAAGACTTTCGAGAAGCTGACGAAGCCCAAGCCATCAGAGGCGAAACATCCGATCGCCATATCGATGAACCTTGAGTACGACAAAACCCGCAGAAAAATCGAGGAGGAGGAGCTTGTTAAGAAGCATGATGAAGCCGACACTGCCATTTTTAAAGACAAGGTGACGAGCTTGAAGGACTACGTCACAGGGGTCAAAGAAAAATACGATGATATTTATTACGTTGCTGAAGAACCAAATCAAAGGGCAAAGACGATCCAGAAGAAAAATTAGAGGTAAACTTTTGTGCTGTTTGGTGACAGGCGAGTACAACGAAATGGCAAAAATGGCGAAAATCACGAAGGAAATTATTGACGGCAAGTGGCGAGCCGCGACGTACGACAGGCGAAAGCGGGTCAAATTCAAAGAGCGATGAAAGACCAAACTTTGAGCTTAAGGGGGGAATTTGTTGGATAAGCTCAAAGCTAAAAATAAAAACAAATAATAAAAAAAACAAAAAAAAAATGGGAGACGCATGATAGCAGCCATGAGCCAACCAAAGAAGACAAATGATGAAAAGAAGAAAAAATGAAGTCAATACAAGGATATGGTATAGCCGAAACTTTTGATACATAAAGATTTCATAAGATTGTGTAGTATTAGATTTATTCTCATTTCATGTGTGATGTATCTATATATATACCTATATCTGTACGTTGAAGAGAGTGTGGAGAGAAAATGCAAAGTGCCATGTGAGCACAAGCGAATGAGAGAGAGCTAAGGAAATAAAATAGATTTCCTCCTGTTTAAAGAAAGCGTTCCTCCTCACCATATAATAACTCGCTCCTCACATATACAAAAAATATAAATAACATGGGGCGCAGACGACTTGGTCTTCCTCGAACTTGCCAAGCTCGATTTCAACGTAGTGCAGTCGGAATTTCAGAGTGAGATGAAACATCTGACAAGGTACGTAAGAAAACACAACGCAGCCTTAATTAATGTTTTGATATAGGGTTTTCACTAATTTTCTTCATTATGTGAAAAAAACAGTTGGTACAAACAAACTGGTCTTCAAGAAAAATCGAGCTTCGCAAGGCATAGAATAGTGGAAGGCTTTTTCTTGACGATAGGCACTACGCCTGAATCCCATCACTGGTATTCGAGGATCATGCTGAATAAGATCGGTAATCTGATCACAATCATCGACGACATATACGATATTTACGGTACTTTGGATGAGCTTAGGGCTTTTACCGATGCTATCGAAAGGTAATTATAGTCCACACATAATTATACAGCACAACATGCTCTTCATTGTTATCCGACGATCAAAATCGTTCGTCTCATATTCGTTTTCTCCGAAAAAAAAAAAAAACAGGTGGGATATTAACTCGCTGGACCATCTTCCCGAATACATGAGGGTTATCTTCCTCGCCGTGTTTAACAACACTAACGAAATGGCTTATGACATCCTGCGCGATCAAGGCTTCAACATCATCCCAAGCTTAAGGAAAATGGTAATAATAATAATAATAACTCATAATTTTCCTTTTCTTAACAATGAATGAATACAAGAGATCAATCGATCGATCATTTTTTGCAGTGGACGGATTTAATAAGAGCTTACTATCAAGAAGCAAAATGGTATCACAGCGGATGCATCCCAACAGCTCAAGAGTATCTCGACGTAGGTTGGGTCTCAATTGCGAGCGGTATTCTTCTCTTTATCGTTTATTGCTGCATGACGAACCCCATATCGAAGGAAGAAATGGAGAGCTTGGAGAAATATCCCCCCGTCATATACTGCACTTCAATGATCTTTCGCCTGGTCGATGACCTGGCGACCACTCATGTAAGAACTCAAAACTTAAACATATGTTACTTAGTATTTATTATCTGAATCTGATCTTCCTGGGAATGTACATATATATATGATAGGAGGAAATTCAGAGAGGGGATAATGCGGAGTCAATACAGTGCTATATGAACGAGAAAGGTTGCTCGGAGGAAGAAGCACGGAAGTACGTAGGGGATTTGCTCAACGCGACGTTGAAGAAGATGAATAAAGACGTAATAATGCAAAGCAAGTATAAGAACTTTCGAACGAGTGCTATGAACTTTGGAAGGGCTGCTATGTGCATCTACCATAATGGCGATGGTTTTGGTTCGCCTCAGCAGGAGATTAAGGATAATTTGTTTTCGCTGCTCGTAAAACCGATAGATATGTCGTCGAATTAGTGTTTTGCGAATAATCTCAATCTAGAAATTTGGTAGTAATCTTTCAACGTTCAGTGCATTTCAATTTTTAAGGTTATGTTTTGGTGTGTCTTTCAACTTCTGGGTGTAATAATGTAATGCAAGTTCTTCTTGACATTGAACCACAAGATTAATATGCTTCCTTGTAATAAGGAGTATTATTGAAGGACATGACGATGAATATATACGTCAAAAACGTTTCTTATGTGTGGGGAAACAAGACGCGTTTTGGTATTAAAATCGAAATTCATTTCTTTAACGTGAAATAACACTTTTTTTTTATATGGTTCAGATTCTTCCTCATACCATGAATCCTTTGACGTAAGCTGAATCTGTTGCTTTCAGAAACGTTTTTCAGATGTAATTTAATAAGCCTTTCTTCTAATTAGTCGAGTCATTAAATTCGTATGCATCGTCGTACCAAGTCCTATCATCAATGGGGCATATGGACCACAAAATAACTTAATTTAAGGGACGTTGATATCACTTTCTTGGCACTTTGAAGGCTATTTTTTAAAGTTGACCGAGTCAAAGTTATTTAATTAAAAACCCCAAAATAACATGCAATGTTCCAAGTCTATAGGGTAGTCATGCAATTTCTATTTTCATTTTATATCACATTATTGATCATTTCACTGAAAAACTTAAGAAAATAATATCATATTTAATTTTATAGTACACTTTATTTTCAACACTGTATATGTCTTCATTGACTTCGTGGATTTATTTGATCACCGCGACAAATTTCAGGAACTTTCCTCTTACATTAATCGGTAAACGCCCGTACACAGTTTCCTCTATAAATAACCACGACAACGTCCCTAAACCCAGCATTGCATGCAAAACATAAAATATCCAGTATTTGATCAATAGCGTAACCTTTTATTGCATAACTATAATTAGCTGATGGAGCCGAGGAGGTCAGGAAACTACCAAGCAAGCATGTGGAACGATGCTTATGTTCAATCACTCGCAACTCCATATGCCGTAATAAAAATATTAATATATCCACAAGCAATTATCTACTGTATGTGATTCACTGAACTAAAACGGTGTTGTTTTGCTTGCAATTTTCAGGACGTAGAGCATGTCAAACGTTTGGAGGGGCTGATAATTCAGGCGAAGGAAATCATAGACGAAACGATGGATCACTTCGAACAACTTGAGCTTATTGATATCTTGCAAAGGCTCGGCATTTCTTACCACTTCAAGTACGAGATTAAGAACATGTTGAAGAACATATATGCTGCTGCTGCTGCTGAAACGTGCAATGGCGATAATGCCCCTATAGATAATAAGGAGGACCTCTATCATACTGCTCTCCGATTCAGACTTCTCCGACTACATGCATATCATGTTCCGCAAGGTGTAATGATTTATATTTATGTACATATTCATCCGTCGCATGACTAATAGTATAATCAATTCAAGCATGGTGTTACCTTCACATATCAATTTTCGATATGATTTTGTATAAATCTAGAGGTGTTCTTGCCCTTCGTGGACGAGGATGGAAATTTCAGAGAAAGCTTGTTGACTGATGATGTAAAGGGCGTTCTTGCGCTTTACGAAGCTTCATTCTTGTCTGTGGAGGGCGAAACCATGTTAGACTCTGCAAAAGAATTTTCGATTCGCTGTCTTAAGGGAGCAGTCGATCGAATCAAAGACCATAATCTTGAGCGGCGAATAAGGCACGCCATGGTTCTTCCACTACACTGGAGGGTTCAAAAGCTCGAAGCCAAATGGTTCATTGACGTCTATGAGAAAAGTGATCACCAAGACACAATAATAAACCTCGTCTTTCTCGAACTGGCTAAGTTGGACTTCAACGTAGTACAATCAAGATATCAGAGAGAGGTCAAACATCTGTCGAGGTACGGTAATAAGCAAAGAAACTAAAGAAACACACCCTTAATGAGACATCTAATAAAAGTTATAAATTCATTTTCGCTTCTAACAGTTGGTATAAACAAACTGGTCTTGAAGAAAAGCTAAGCTTTACAAGGCACAGATTAGTGGAGGGGTTGTTATGGACAGTTGGTACTACGCCAGAACCTCATCAATGGTATTCGAGGATTACGCTGACTAAGATTGGCACATTGATCACAGTTATCGATGACATATACGATGTCTATGGGACATTGGAGGAGCTTAAGGCTTTTACAGATGCCTTCGAAAGGTTTAGGTTTTACAACTATTGCACAGTTTTAAACATGTTCTTTGTTTCGAAGATCTCGATGATCGAATGCATTTATTTCCTCTCTCTCTCTCAAATATAAAATAAATATAAACAGATGGGATATCAACTCAATGGACCATCTACCAGAATACATGAGACTTACTTTCCTTGCTGTGTTCAACTGCACAAACGAATTTGCTTATGACATCTTCCGTGATCAAGGTCTCAACATCATTACAAACTTGAGGAAACTGGTAATAATAATAACTAGATTTTTTTCTCATACTACTTCACATTTTCCCATTATTTTTGCCTCATTCGAATAATAATGCAAGAGAGTTACATAATTATTGACAGTGGACAGAGTTATCCAGGACTTACTATCAAGAAGCGAAATGGTATCACAGTGCGCACATACCCTCAAGCAACGAGTATCTCGACCTCGCCTGGATCTCGATTGCGGGCCCACTTCTTCTTTTCGTCGTATATTTTTCGTCGACCAATCCCATTACAAAGGAGGAATTAAAGAGTTTAGAGCAGTACCCTTCTATCATTTACTGCCCTTCCATGATCGTTCGTCTGGTCGACGACCTGGCGACTACCTCTGTAATAAGAACCCTGCAAACTTCTTTCTGTACAGAGATAATCTGACTATTTTTCACTTGATCTAATTAAGTGATTCTATAAAAAAAAAATAACAGGAGGAAATTAAGAGATCAGGAGATAATCCGAAATCAGTCGAATGCTATATGCATGAGAAGGGCGGATGTTCTGAAGATGACGCGAGAAAGCGCGTTAGAGATCTTCTCGGCGCGACGTGGAAGAAGATGAATAAAGACGTAATGTTGGAAGGCAACAAGTTCGACAACTTTCGAGAAAGCGCAATGAACCTTGCTAGGGTTTCTATGTGCATTTACCACAATGGAGATGGCTATGGTTTCCCTCATGAAGAGACTAAGGAAAATTTATTTTCGCTCCTCGTCGAGCCGATCGGTAGGGTATAAATAATTGAACGATGGCCGTAGAAAGTTACTCATCCTCTTCCTCAGTGCTATTATGCGTAGTTTTGCATTTTTCGCAAAGTTGTATTATCTACTATCAGTTGCTAGTTATTATATCGCAGGTTCATGTATGGTTTTATATGCGATATAATGTAGTGAATGTTGTGTCGGTCGATGCACGGAGATTCTGCTATTTTCAAGTTTTGAAATAATTGAATAATGGTTTTGTTCGAAATCGTTGGTTTAATAAGATGGGTGTGAGTTGGACAAAAAATTTCGGTAATATTACTATTGTGAATAGGAACGCAAATTGGGATAAATATATTCTATTTATAATAACTGATCAATTAATTTGACAAGTCAAGCATGAAATTATAATTTTACACCCTATAATTTATTCCTAATATATCACTATAAATCTTTTGTTTAGAATACTTAATAATAGCACAATTAAATTAAAAACCATGATCTAGATAGATGACAACTCTTAAAATAAAGTATATTGCGTATTTATATTTTATTGCACGCGCGTCCAATGCATTTAAAATATTTAGTCTAATACATGCGCAAGTATCCAAACGGACATAAACAAGGATCATAAATTATACTAGTAACCCTGCACACCCATGTGTGTGCACGATAATTAAATCTAAATAAAGCCAAAATCAACAACTACACTATCTTCAAATAACTAATAAAATAGAATAAATAAGAATTATTCTAGGTTTTATTAAAAACAAAAAACGTGCATATACAAAACGACCTCACAAAAAAATAATAAACAAAAATGACACTATAGAATTAAAGAAGTTATTGGCGTACGGTAGGGTTGCAAATGAATCGAATCTTTTTCTTCGATTCGAAATTCGATTCGAAATTTAAGATTCCGATTCGAAATATTAGAATATCAAATCCGAATAAGAATATTTTTTTCGCTTCGAATAATTTTCAAATAAGAATACAATATGGCAATATTCGATTCGAATTTTTTAGAATATTCGATTCGAATAATATAATATATATTAAATAATATATTATAAATACTAGTAGTTAAACTAACATATTAATATGAATGAAATACTTAAAAGAATATATGTGGCCCAAAGTGCCCACGTGATTTAATTGAAAATAGTTGAACTAATAAACAAATTAAAAGTAATGCAAAAGCCCTAGACGATTAAATTGCTTCTTCCAACAATTTGAGTGCCACCGTAGTTCTGCTTCCCTCACACAGCCACCGTAGTTCTTTTATTTTTTTCTTTATTACGCGTAAATCATATATTTTATTTCTTATTATTCTATAGATAGAAGAAGAATCGGTGTATTGCATGGATGATGATCGAAGCAAGCTAAGAAAAATCATTATTTTTGGAATTTATCGATGAAAGATTTTTTTTGCTTTCGTATGATGTATTGGATAACCTAATGATATGTTTTGCTATGTTTTTCTTTTTATGTCGTAACCACAATTTTTATCAACTACGTATTTTTTGCGTTATTTGTTTTATTAAAACAAGGTTTTTGAAAAAAAAACTATTCGTATCCGAATATTCAAATATTCGCAAATATATTCGAATATATTACCAAATAGAATATGAGTTAATTTTAATATTCGAATAATAAAAGAATATTAATATGAATATTCAAAAAATAAAAGAATACAAATAGAATATGGTGGTATTCGACTCGATTCGATTCGTTTGCAACCCTAGCGTACGGGATGAGGTAAGAGATAAAGGTGTGGCGGTTTACCTAATTATGGACGTTGGTCTTATTTTGTATTAATAGAATATATTTAATCAATTAATAAATTATTTGCTAAAAATAGTAACAAAATAGTAATCTGGAAACCGTGAAATAAGACATAAAATTGAGTGTAATTGATACACCAAATTTGACATAAAATTGACAGTTTTTTAAAAGCCCCTCACAATTAATATAAGAGTATAGATATTCAAACTAGCGGAAGAGGTTCGATCAAGCACGAAAGGACTTGTTCGCGCGTCTCCCTATCTTGATCGGAGAATCCATCTCCTTTCTCGTATATAAAACTCGAGACCTTCGCAGCATTTATTACGTATTTAATCATCGCCTGGCCCGAACTATCGATAAATAGGGCATCTATTTTCTTCCACAAATAAGCTATCACGTTGCTCACATGAACCCTAGCTTCCTCTTCGTTCGCATCTTCTTCCCTCATGTAGCATAGGATCGAAGAAGGCGCGTCGCCTCTTTCCATCTCCACCTACATGCACGCAATATCGTTACGAATCGCAGTTAATTAATGAATTTTCAAGAATTGTATGCATATGTATATATTACTTTAGAAGTCGCCCGATCGTTGCAAAGTCTCATGATGAGAGAAACGTTGCGAATGATTTCCCGGCTGTCTTTCATGACATCGATTGTTTCGTTCATGTCTTGGCCAATACCAATCAGTACGTGAAGGGAAAGCACGACACCGAAAGATGATACCCACCCATTCTCCAAATACTCCCAAAGAGATGGTTTTTCGCCCTTGTGGTGCCATTTTGCTTCGACGAACATCGCCTGGCAAAACTCCGCCCACTGTCCGAAAACACAAAAAAGTCGAGACCTTAATTATCAATCATATATATACTGCTCGGTTGAATTTTTATATAAGTCTCGTTATTACCACTTCCTTAAGATGAGGCAAAACTGAGCCCCAACCCTTCTCTTTCTGTACTTCGAGATCGATTTCTAGTAGCGTGTCGTGCAGCATCCAAAAGCATTTCTTTATTTCTTCGGGAAGCTTTTGAACTTCCATGGCATCCCAACTGAAATTGATGGACTTAGATGCTATAAAAAGAATATATTTAACGTAAAAGTTGGCTTATAGATTATATACCTTTGGACAGCATTGTTGAATTGCTCTATTTCATGTATGGTTCCGTAAATGTCATAAAAGTCGTCGATTATCAGTGACAACACGATAGCCTTTGTGAGCCATTTTCTGAGGTTTCCATACTGAGGCTCATAAGCCACGCCCGCTGTCCACAGAAAGCTTTCTATCACTCGATTCCTCGTGAACGTTAAAACTTCCGAAACTCCGAGATTTTTCCACCATCTATACATGCAAAGGTGCAGTGAAATAATTGCATATTTGTACCGAAAGCCTGATCATAAAAATGCAATCTTGTGTACTACCTACCGTAAGATCGATTTGAGTTCCTCTTGGTGCTGATTTTGAACCAAGTTAAAGCTGAGCCTTGCCATTTTGTCAAGTGATGACATGTTCTTTGTGTGGTTCAAGCTTTTCTTGACATTGAACCAGATTATGCTTCGATGCAGCGGTTGGCACGCAAAATGTAATAACTTATCCGAACTCTTGTCGATCACTTCATTCTCATCCTCGTCCATGATCTCCCCAAGAAGAATGGTAGTGTCTGCTATATACAACAAATATCACATGCATGTTATAAAAAAAAAAAAAAAAAAGCATATATTTTTCACCTTTGCCGACATTATTATCATATCCACGATGTCCGAGAATCCTCAAGTACCATGCAGCTACGTACGGATGATCATCGCTCATGAGTAACTTGTTGGATCTTGCTACTGCTTTCATATATGTGCTGATTTCGTCCTCGAAGTAATGGGACAACGCCAGCTTGTTAATCTCATCTATGAGCTCAAGCTTTTGCGATAAATCTTTTTCTGATTCAAGAATCTCGGAAACCTCAACCTTCAACGTTTCAACTTCTTTCCTGTACTCATCTTCCTGTATTATATATATAGGCACATATCAACTTTCATTTTAATTATTAAAGCACCCATATAAAAAATAAAAAATAAGTAAAAGTATATAAAAGGACTCCTCTTAATATTAATTATCTTTTTCTATGGTTTTTTATATGAAAAAATATTGAGTTCACTATTAATTTTGTAACATTATTCTTTTCTAATCGAATTAAGATAACAATGTGGTTTATTTGGAAAGTTGTAAATTAAATGTGTAATATTAAAAATAAAGTAGAAGAGAATATTACAATAATGGGCTTTTGAGTTTGAGAATTGGTCTGTCGGTTGGAGAAGAATTACTGCATTTTCAGTTTGAGAATGCGTTTAACTTAGAGAATGGATTGGAGATGGTCTAAATAAAATTTAATACCATTATTTTATAGAGCAATCTCTAATTAATAAAAATAGTCATAAACAATTATAATAAAAATTAAAATAATATTTATTTATTTATATTAAGGTTGGGCCTTCATATGCTATAAGAACAGTGGCCCATAAATTGAAAACGCCGCTGTTAATGAATCTCGAGCCGACAAAACTCACGGTGTACTTTGAGGTAAGAGACTGCATCAAGTGATCATAGTTCCATATGTTAGGCTTGTAGTTCGCAGTTCGCCGAGCTTTGACTTTCTCTGCAATAAGCGACGTTGTATTCGTCATGTGGCTGCGATCGAATTGATTGTATATTATATTGACACTCGAAAGCATACTTGTTTACTCGTTCGTAGCAATTGCAAATATGTGACCACTCTATTGGGACTTATATACAGAGAAAGTTAAACAACACGTCAGGTCTTACGTACACATTTCACTCTTTCGTTTCCATATGTTAAATGTGGACTAAGGACTTCATGTTTTTTTTCATGTGTAATAAGTTAAGCCATTGCTAGCATCAAGGACCAATAATTCGATCGGTTAGGCAAGATATTTAGGCATCTCTTGTATTGGGACAGTTAGTACAACTAACACCACACATGCCTCTGTCCAATAATGCACATATTATCCGCAACTTACGTTAAATTCCTCGGAGTCACATATATATAGCGACAAAACCACATGGCGGTCAGAAGGGTCGGTCGACCCCCCGGCGGCCGGCGTCAGAAAGAAGGGTAATATGGTAGGGCTGATAAGGTGGAGACTCAATGGATGAGTGGTTCTTATATGTGACGTTCTTGGAGAATGAGGATGTAAGAGAAACCTAACATTTGGGGTTTTTTTTTAGTTGGGCTTACTTTTTATTGGGCTCATTTAAAAATAAAATATAACAAAATTTGGATATCTCTTTAATCCTCATTAAACATTTAAGTAATTATGGACAATTAAAATGTGATAGAATAGTGATCGGTTGAAAAGTGACGGATAGAAGAAACATGGAAGCAATTGCAATTGCAAACATGGTCAAACTCAAAGAAATTTTTTAAGCATTCTAATATAAATATTACATTATTTGTATATTATATACCTTCAATCAAACCAAAATTTTAGGAGAAATCTAAACAGATTGATTCATAAGTGAATACGGATGAAATCCGTTGTAAAAAAAAGGACCGAGCAAAGAGAATTATGCGAAGATGAGATTATTGGGAATCTTCCACTTTCAATCTTTGTAATTTTATTTCTCCACTTTTATAATTTTTCTTTTTTTGGAGGAAGAAGGGGCAAAGCCCAGTCTCCGCTTTTATAATTAGAGAAACATAGTACAATCAAATTTTCTTGGCTTCAATATAGTGCATTGAAAGATATTGCAGTTTAGTTACCGTGCTTTTTATCTCCTACTGGTAGTAAAAAGGATTATGGTATATTTACGGAGCATAATTATACAATTTGAAAAAAATAAATTAAACGTTAGAAAAGTTTCGTGGCGAAAAATATGACATGAGAATGATTTTCAACGGAATTAATATTATTTTGCACCATAGTTCTTTTTCCACCCCCAAATACCAAGTCGTGGTTCCGTCATCACTGTATAGAAGAAAAGCAGAGAAATTCTAGTAGTATTAAGGGCACTTTCTTTTTGTTATGGAGTCGTGGGATGGGACGCCATCTCTTAAGCATTAAGGGCTCTTTCGTACTTTCACATGAGACGCTTCTCCGTATCTGAAATCTACTACATTTGTGTAGTATGTATGATTTAACTTTTTCTCATTTTGTATATGAAGAAAGATAACCACTAGCAAACCCAAGGATTCGAAAGTGCTTCTCCTTCGACCGAAGATTCAGTCACACATGAAAGGTGTTGTATAGTGATGGTAGGTTTTTTTCATACACGACTAGATATAATGATGGTAGGCGTAGTATATATATAACCGTTGCTTTTGGTAGACAAGAGTAGCATGCAAATACGGTAAAACCTCTATAAATTAATACTCTATAAATTAATAACCTCTCTAAAATAATAAAATCTTCCGGTCCTGACTCCAGCATTTGTAAAAAATCATCAAATTCGATAAGATAATAATATAATAATTTTTTGGAAAATCCTTTTATAAATAGTAGGTCCCATTAAAACTCAAATTAATAATTCATAAAAATTACAATTATAAACTATGGTAATTTGCTAAAATAAGAATCTATTTGTTACTATATTTTCTTAAATTTTAATTAATTGGATTTTATCCCTAACTTTTTAAATTGCAATCAATAGTTCCGATATCGAGTTTTCTAGCTGCAACAGAAAAATGTGAAGGGTTGTTGTCGCCATTTTTGTGTCGCTTAATATCCACACCCCTTCTGAAAGTTGGCTGAACGATACTCTAATGATATCCTGCGAGCATTTGATATTGTATATTGACTAATTTTCAAACGATATTTTTCATTAATTCACACTCGTAAATCGTTTGAGTACATGAATATAATTAATGAAAAGTATTTGAATTCCTTTATCGTCAATACATTCTAAATTTGTTAAATTTAAAGAGTATCTCTTTCATGGTCTCAATGCTATTAATTTATAGAGGTTTTACTGTATTATTTCTGATTTGATAAGAAACTAAAGCATTATTATTTCTGATCAAAGATGTGAAAGTTGTCCAAAACAAAAAGAAGAAAGAACTGTTTAATTAAAGCAAGAAACCTTCTATAATCGATCGTAAACTGGGTCAACAAAACAAACAATAATATAATTTACTGTATTCTATGTGTCCTACTAGGAGCTTTTCACAAGAAACCTCCGAAGCCCTACTTTGTCTCCAAGAGTTTTGACATCATCTCTGACCTGTTTCATGTATTCTCCAAAGCTAAATCTTCTATAAACTCCAACAACCCCTAATTGATCGCTGCTGCTTTCGATCACTGTGTCTCCCTTCGGACAAAAGAAGTAAGCCGTCGAAAACCTCTCTTTCGTCGGATTAGCCACGACGCGGTGTTCCACGCTTCTGTAAACATCGTTGCTCCAAGCCTATTTTGAAATTTTTTACCATTGGCTCAGTAGTAGTTTATATGCAATGCATATATCAAAGAGGCTCTCTCAACAATAAACAAGCTTTCAATTAGTTTCACGATGGAGTCCCAATGCGCAACGATATATATATCTTCAATCCTCGTCGTCAACTATCGATCTTTCTAGGGTTTCGCAATACATAGGACAAAAAGTACAATATGTGATGTATGTGCCAAGATCATCATCAAAACTTGTTACTAATCTCATGTATATGGATATATATATGCGCACCTGAAAAATGTCACCGATGTTAATGATTAGGGTTTCTGGGTCGGGCTTAACAGCGACCCAGCGATCATCTTTTACGATCTGAAGCCCACCAACGCAGTCTTGATGAAGCACTGTGAGGAAACTGCTATCTGTGTGAGGTTGTATACCCGACGTCGTCTGAGAGTAGATCGGACAAGGAAGGTAATGATTGAGTCTTAGGTAGCAAGAACTTGGCAGGCATGTCCTTCTGATGAAACCCTTATTGTCATGATCTGCGCAGCCCATTTCATCGACTAATATGTCTGATAATTTGCGGGCGAGCTCAGATACTGCTGATGCATATTGTTCGATCGTCGAGCTGATCAATTAAATTGTTACACAAATTGAAAGACGAAGCAACAAGTGATTACTACGTCAAGTCGATATAAACAAGCATTTGGCTTAACAGAACTTAATGCACATGCAAGATCACAAGTTGTACAAATTTTCAACAACAACAGAAACTTGAAATCAGTCATAAAAAATCATGTGATGAGATTTTACCTGAGGCTGTTGTTAGTCTTCAGACAATCTGAGCCAAACACGTCGCTTAAGGACACATGAAAAGCTTCGGACCAAGACAACTGCTTCAAGCAAGTAGCTGTTGGTGCGCCCCAACGGTAACTCCCTTCTGAGAAATTCAAGTCCTTGTAGCTCACTTTATGGTGAAACGGTTTCTTGAAAAGCTTCACCTGCTCGGCTCTCATCTTCTCCAACAAGTCCTTGTGAATTCCGTGGTTCTTAACCTGGAAAAAAACCCCATTCTCTCGAAGCTTTGGCGATCATTTTCTTGCATGAATCTTCCTCAGATTCTCCCAGGTTTAAGAGGTTGAGGTCGATCAAAGGCAGCTCAAACTCTTCGACAGAAATTTGTTCTTCGTGAGAGGTGATCTTGTTTCTCGCATCTTCGATGATGTTCTTGAATGCTACCTCGAACGGTGGGTTGGGCGAGTCTCCCATCTCTAGAGGCTATGAGAAATAGAACACTATGTCACTATGTGTAGTACAGAAATAAAAAACCATGTCTCTGAAAAATGGATAACTTGATTGAACAAGGTAGTTATCTTCTTTTTTGTTGTCCATGTATAAAGCACGTGTCATAAACCAAGGTTAGATATTTTCTTCGATAAAACAATATTATATTAATTATTCTCTGTATTCATTTTGTGGATGGGTTAACATCACTATAGATATGCCTCTCATTGTACGGCATTCTCTATTATGCTCGTTCCGCAACTATATGTATGTATAACATTGAAAAAAAAAAAAAAAAAAACAAGCAGCTCCATCCTAATAGTAATATGTGACAAGCAGAACTAAATGAACGCCATTCCTGTAATAGATCAAAATATAGCTCCATTTTCTTAATCATAATTATAGACTCAATCCAAACTCAATATACACATTTCTGTTAAATGCTAATCAGAATATATGGAAATTATTTCAGGAAACGGAAAAGCTTACGTGGCGCAGATACTCCAAACCATTAGCCAACGCCATGTTGGTCTCAACCTGAGAACTTTGGCCCTGCATTAAATTTTACAATAACACTATGATTCATTTTTTAATCTCAGCAACAAAACAAAGAAATTGGGAATACTTAATCGAAAAATCGATCCTTTATCCACTTACACATCTGGGGAACCTAGCTATCTAGGTGTCCATCGTAAGAGAACTCATCTAAAATAATGATGACTATGGCACTAAAGAATTGGAACCACAGCAGAAACAAAGAAGATTGACGAAATTAGCCTAAAATAATATATGTGGCTCTTTAAGAGTATTATGATGCATACAAAGATTGGCAGTGATACGAAGAGAGTTCTATGCTTAGGGCAAAACGATGAATCAGCTATGTTTCAACTGCTTATTACACTCTTCTTCTCAACTCACAACGAATGAGTATTAATTTATAAAGAGAAAGATAGTGATCATATGATTCAACAGAAAGTGACTAATGTGACCTTATTAAGCAAGTCGGCTTGATTGACGGGTTTAGGTGGTGAGTATCTTACTGTTGTTTTTAGTTTTTACTATGAAAGCTCTATTATGTATTAGTGTAAGAAATAACTAAACTATTTTACTTAAAAGAGGAAAAAGAGGACGGTTGCAAATCCCTATAAATTAGGAAGCATGGCCAACTGTAATAACGACGCACTAGATATGCTTTTTTCTTTCCTAGGCCAACAACATGGGCTGCATAATACATCATTAAACATTAATGCAAACGATTCAAGACATTATGTTGGCACATCAGATGCAACCTATGGATAGGAAATATAATTATAAGCTAAAATTAGATGAAAATCTGAAGCTCCGACGACACTTATTGAAACTAACCTAGTAAATAGTAATCTCAATGTCGGCAGAATTGACAGCTCTCTGTGTCCACATCTTATAAATATCATTGTTACAGGAATTATATGGTACGAAAAAAAATCTTGACCCACATTACAATAAATTAAATAAGACGACGGAGTACGACCTCTCTAGAACTTTCATGTGAGATTTCACTACTGACAATTCATTTATTTAATGGAGCATATTGTTCATGACTAAAGAAATTTAAATTTACAGAATGGTATGAAAAAAAATGTTAATATAGTAAACTATTTCGTACCTGAACGATGGGATGATTTATTTGCATTTCTGAAATCAGACTATATATGAATGAGGAAGATGAAGTGTATATGTGATGACTGACTTGTTTGTAGGGTCTTTAGATATAGGACAAGCTTCCTGCAAAAAATATGAACGAATTAAATACTTATCATTTACATCAGATCAAATATCTATCTAAAATAACATGGAAGTTCAATAGTATCAAGTGGGATGAGATTTTATGTATTGTAGAAGTCGTGGCATATCATAGACTCATTATAATATCATGATTACCCGTCTTAAAATCAGAAAATAATGAACCCACTAATCAAATATAGTCGAATTTCTTAAGTCGGTGGTCATGGAGGAAAACATTTTCTCTTTCCATTCTTTGATATATTATAACGTTTACTTATTTCTTTTTTACCTACTCGAGTTTAAAATGTTTTATAAATAAAATTAATTAAAATATTTGTTACCACTTTATAACCTTAATAAATTAATTATAATTTTTTTCTAACTACTTTATTTTTCGAAAAATAGTTTTATAGAATAGAAGAAAACAATCTGACGATCTATAAATAATAAAGCATTTACTAGGAAATTGACTAAAGCTATTAAACTATAGGGACCATTTCATGGTTTCATGTCAGCTGCTTTCATGGTCGCAGATAACAAGTCGCCTTCCGAATATGAATACTAGATTATATGTCACGTTCTCTATAGTATTATAATATTCTCTTACTGTATAATACAAATCAATTAAATAGGAGTCTCGAAACCTATCTAGGGGTGACCTAACCCATTTCAAGTATTCCACCATTATTTCTTTTCGCCGTTACCACGATAGTAAATCAGTTTATATAGATGCAACACAAAAGAAATAATCGTTGTAAAATTGTTGACCCGAGCCAACAGTTTGAGTCAAAATTAATTTGAGAGTAGTTGTATTCGCATTCCATGCATTACTATTTACATCTCTTACTTATGATTACTCTCTATTTATTAATTTACTATCACCATATTTATGATGATACAAATGCATATTACATATGATAATCGTAAACACTTCCAACAAAAAAAATAAAATTGGGAAGAAAAATATTGAGAGGGCTTGAACATGATAAATATTAAAAAAACGTCACTATATTAGTATTACGCATATTGTTGGGGATAAGGCACAAGAGGAAAGGGTAAAAAATAAGGATCGTGGCAGTAGCTAGCTTGACTAGGGTTGGATATAACCATATCTATTTTAGTGATATTCCCAAGTTGCTGACATCTCTATATTCGAAACTAGTTTATTACCGTCCATTGCACGAGTTAAATATTTATAATTATTTTATATTAATAAATAATTATTTCTAGTGAATAGTGGTAGCTTTTCATGTTTTATTATAATTTTAATCTATTATAATTTATTATTTTGGTCACGTGGGAGATGAGGACACCTACATTTCTTTATTTCTTTAGTGTAATATAAGATTATTAGGATTTCAAAATTAATGGATTTCACCTTTGCATTCTTAATTGATGGCCCGCTTAGACTTCTGAAAACTATCCGCTTTGGGCCAATATTATTCGGGTTTTTAGTCCGATCATTCGTTCGGGCCAATCGTATTCGGTTTGATCCGATTCGAAGGGTTCGGCCCGCCCAATATAGAAATGTAAGTTAAACCACGAAGCTACTTACGTTCAAGTGTCGTCGTCTTGCTTGCCTTGCCAATGCCATGCCATCACTAATTTATTAAAAATAAAAAAAGAAAAGAAAAGGAAATACCCAACAAGAAATTTGGTGGAGAGATCAGCTGGGCTGGGAATGAAGCCATCAGCAGCAGGGATCCGCTGGTGCGCGCCCACGGTACTTATCGTGATCTCTCTCCTCATCCAGCCGTCCATTTCGATCTACTGCGATGAAGACGACTGCTACGATCTCTTGGGGTAGCTATGCTAATAGGCCATACCCATCTCTCGTTAGCGTGCTGTGTTCTCTTTGTTCCTTTTTGGCTGATATTTAAAGTTTTGATTTTGCTTCGAAGGGTCGCTCAAGACGCGAAGACCTCCGACATTAAGAAGGCATACTACAAGCTGTCTCTGAAATAGTGAGTCAATTCTGCCTTTTTAACCTTTCGTCGTTGATGTTTTTCATTGTTTGGGTTCGTATGTTGACATAATTTTCACATGTTCGTGTATACAGTCATCCCGATAAAAATCCTGATCCAGATTCTAAAAAGAATTTGTTAAAATTGCCAATGCTTATGAGGTAATTCTCGATTGCTGCTGCTTACCGTCTTTATCTATTGGTTATGTTTATTTAATTCATTATTATCTATGAACATGAAGTCATGGGATTAAGATTTTTCATCCCTGTTTTGGATCTCTGCGAAATTTGCCTGAAGTTCATTCATTTGTCCTTGTTGTTAGTGATTTGTATTATTTTATGCTCATTGCATCCATTCGATGCCCATTATATTCGTCAAGAAATAATCTTAGAAGGTTTCTATTTGACTATGTCCAGATTTTGAAAGATGAAGCTACAAGGGAGCAGTATGATTATGCAATTGCGCATCCAGAAGAGGTTTGTTAAGTAATGTTCATGTGTCTGTAGTTAAGAATATATCTGATGGAAAGGTTTCTAGAAAGGCCAGCGTGGGCGGATGGATTTATGAAGTGGATTGTGGAGTTTTACGTAATTAGTTCCTTATATATTTCATGTCTTTGTGGTAAAATTTTACTTATTCGTAGGTATTCTACAACACAGCCCGATATTACCATGCTTACTATGGCCACAAGACGGTAAGATACTTGTCTTTCCTCAGCATATTTCTCATCATATATTGAATGTGATTATCATTTTCATGAGTGGCGCTGCTGATATTTTCTATATCTAGGATACTCGTGCTGTTCTCGTGGGTCTTCTTTGGTGCTGTCGGGATTTCAGTATCTAAACCAGTTGACAAGGTATAAGCAGGTAACTGGTGATGGTCTATGTTGTAAATTGGGATTTCGGTTAAATATATACGAGATTCATGGAGATGCAAAAAAATACCACAAAAGTGCAAAAATCTGTTTTTCAGTAACTCTTTATATAAAGTTTGGCTTTCTGACGTTTCAGGCAATTGATATGGTCAAGAAGACCCCAGCTTACAAAAATAAGCTCAAGGCACTGGAACTTGAACGCAATGGAAAAGTGACGAACAAGAAGAAGAGTAACAAGCAGATAGACAAGAGTGGGTAATACACGTTGCTTTGGCTTTTATTATCTACATATTTTCCATCTCCCGTATCTCATCTGCTCATTCAGCTTTGATGTTACGGTAGGAAAACAGATGAAGACCTTAGCAAGGAACTTGAACTGCAGATAAAAGGAGCTGAAAAGCCTTCGATTTGGGAGCTTGTCGGTGTTCGGTTCATTTTATTACCTTACACTATTGCGAAGGTTCAGCCTAAATCAATGCAATCTGAATTGAATTTGTTGCTAACTAACCCGAGTCCATTTGCAGAAGAGACAAACAACTGATTCTTGGGGTTTATCTGCAGATTTTTGTATGGTACATATGCTGGTTTTGGAGGTACAAGCTCAAAAAGCGCCGTATTCTTGGGAAGATGCAGCTTATCTAACAAGAAGATCCCTCGGAGTACGCATTGACTCGTGGGGATCTATAGGTAATTAACGATCTCTTCACCACACCACTCATGGAGGTCATCTCGTCTCTGAAACATAGAAAAATATAGATGATTGTCCGAATTATATCTAACTGGTTCCATTGAACACTAAAATCCTGGTCTTTTTGTATTTTTTTGGTTTAGAGTCCTGCGAATCATTATATTCCTTCTGTTTGATTCGATTCAATCAATTCAATCGAGTTCTATTAATGGCTCAGATGAAGCTACACAAGAAGAGCTTGTTCAAAGGCGTTTGTGGGAGAAGACCAACTTGGATATGTACGTGTCTGAGATGAGGAAAGATTCGAGGCGGAGAAGGTAAGGTAGAAGAAGCCGACTTTGTCTGTCCTTTCATCTAATATCATAATATTTCTTTTTCATCTGCCTCGTGATCTTAATAGTTGGTTGGTACACTTATACATCCGTGATAGTTAAAACGTTTGGACGAAGAGTGTTCTCATGGACAAGCAATGTAACTAACCCCAGTTTTGCATCACAATCGAAAACATTATGAATTTTCACTTATATCTGACTGTGTTATGAAGGGCGGGTCAAAAACATTGTGATATTCATAGAAAAGATCATACACATCGCAAGCCACATATAGTTCAATATAGGATACTTAAAACACAATTTTCACACAGTCAATCTTCTTACATCGCATTAAAGTTCGTGGCTAAGGGGATTGGATCAAACACATCAGACATTGCTTTGCTTGTAGAACTTGGTATCAAGTACTTGCTTCCCACACATAGCACATACCCCTGCATTTACCGAAGGAAAAAGGAATTCAGTCACCTCATGTAACTCTCACTCTCACGAAAACTATTACAACAGAATCATAGGAGATCGAAATATCGAAAAGGTAAACCTTTGCTGTAAGCGCATGTGTGGCAATATTTACCATCCTGGTGTACTTGCTGCTTACAGATAATACACTTAGATTGACCATAAGGTGTCCACCTGGGAATTCGCAGATATGAAGCAATATAATCAAGGACTGGGATGTTAACCTAAATAGGACAATTCATCTATGAATCAATGACTAGGCTAGACAGAAACGGTAATAAAACATGAACCATAAGATATGACCACCAAGAATGCCAAGAAATACAAAAAAGAAGAAAACATCATCAACAAGGCTCTTCCATTCAAAGAAACACCAACATTTGTAGCCTGGAAAAGTAAAGAACGAAATATTATACATTCAAGTACTAAAAGGAACGACGAAGCTGATCCAGTACACGCAATTTAGGATCAAATTACAGACACCGACTAACAGATAATTATTGGGTACAGTTAAATGATCGAAAAGTGTTTTTTTTTTTCTAACCTGTTTTTCTTGGAGAGGAGCTTGTTTTCGTTTATCTTTCGTCCGCCGCCTTCGCTGGTGTTTCGGGCTCCATCTTTCCACTTGTCCGGCACTATCACCTTCGACAGCTTCTTCTCGCCTGCAATAAAATCGACATCACAAACACATGTTCAACAACCCGCGTTCACGTCATCCATGAGAAAGACAGGCCAAATCCATAATTAAGCATGATTCAATTAGAGAAAGGATAGAGAGAATAGATGTCTTACACTCTCGCACACCATATTGAGCTGGAATTCTATTCAATTGGGAGTTCGATATCAGGGAAAAAAACCTAATTCGACTATAGAATTGGGATTTATTTTTCTGTGGGCTGATCGGTATGAATTGACTAATATACCCCTCATCATTCCATTACTTTTTGCTTTTCTTTTGTTTTTGTACGTTATTAATCAATTTAAGGTTATATAGTTTATCTAAACAAAATATTGTTGTAATTATGAAACTCATAATAATAAAAAAAATATTTTTCAATTTCCGACAAAGCCATCTTAAATTTTGTCCATTTTAATATTAATGCAGAAACTGAAATTTCGGATTAGAATGACAAATAACTCCAATTCATTCTCGAAACCAAGCAAATAATGTCATTTACTCAACATAGTAAAAGAACAAACGACATCATTGCAATTTTCTTTTCCTGAAAGGTGTAATAATGTGTCAAACCCAAAAACCCAAAATTGTTTTAAGTTAGGGTTCAGGACCATGTTTATATATAAGGACCTG